>JAXBDA010008116.1:0-15681 GCA_036023075.1 Gaultheria prostrata | reverse complement strand
TTTAACGGAATGGGGGAATCTGAATAATAGTTTCAAAAGCAAGGGAGGTCAGTGTCATTTCAGAAACCTCAGGGGAGGTCTTTGCATTTGTCAGAAACCTCAGGGGAGGTCAGTGAAATTTACCCTTAAAAGTAAGATAGGACCTTTAACTTTTTTTTTTTTTTTGATGTACGCAAGGGAGGACGGACTTGGAGATTTTTCGTAGTCCTTATATGTAAATTCACATATACGCATTTAAGTGGGGAAGCCACCCCAAGTCGCAAGCTAAAGAGCACAAATACTGGGCAAGCACTGCGATGTGTCACAGGAAGTCTCCCGCACGTACTTAATAATGCTTTGAAAATAAAACAGGATCCGCGAAAAAACATATGTTAGCAATGACTTAAGAAGTTCCCATGGCCCTTTTAAACTGTTGGGTTTCCCATGAGATTTTATGGGTAATTTCATAAAATTAACTGGATAATTTCATAAGATTTCTTATTTTAACACGTTGATTTTACGGGAAATAGCAAACCAAACCGAGTTGTTGGAAAAGGGGAAAAAAGAGGGAGAGAGATGTAGAGAAGTAGGCAACATATGCGAACACGAATTATGAGACTTATTGGTTATGTTAAAAAAGAAAAGCTCAACTGTTTTCTTGACGGATTCTTGTGACCAAATGAAAGCAACTCTTTTACATAGAATCACTTTTTGACTTTACATACCTTGCCACTTTTCTCACGCCATTTGCTTGTACTTCCTAGTATTTTAGTACTCTCTCCGTTCCAAAATCTTTGCCCCCTACGAAACTACGTGCAATTTTCAAACTAAAAAATAATATAGTTACAAAAATAATTTTCAAAGCAATATGGATCTTGTTTGATAGATTTCATTGAGAACTTTAATATGGTGCAAAAAAAAATTGAAAATTATTTTGGTAAATACATTATTTTTTAGTTTGAAAATTGCACGTAGTTTCGTAGGGGCAAACATTTTGGAACGGAGGGAGTATTTTTTTAGTTTGGTTTTTTTATTTCTTGTTGTAATTTGTTCTTGTTCATTTATACATGATGTGTTGTCGAGTTGACAGCCTTCAAAACAACAAAACTTCCTAAAGGGAAATGATTTCCACACCTCCCTTTATCCCCAAATACTCCCTTTTTGTCTTTATTGACCATGAAATTACCAAATTGCCCTTCATATGGAAAAGGTGACTCTTGAAGTAAGGGTAATTTGGTAATTTCAGGTTGAATAAAGACAAAAAGGGAGTATTTGGGGGATAAAAGGGGTGTGTGAAAATCATTTCCCTTCCTAAAAACTTCCAAAGAGTGCTATTTTCTACTTCACTGTTTCTTACCCCTCTCTGCTGTTACATTCTTGCACTCTGAAATCTCGCTGTATATAAAAACTATTTAATGTCACCAGACCATTCTTTTGTTATTGATGCCATAATATATCGTACCTTATATTTATATCATGCACAAGGCTTGTGGTTGTAAAGGCATGAATGCCTTTATTTTTATAGATAGATTGCATTAATGTATTTACCAAACAAACTAAAGATTGTATCACTTTGAATTTGCAGCTCACTAGCCATGTCCGATACAAAGTGCCAAATAATTAAAACTATTTACAAATGTGAAACCAGGAATTTTTCATTGCTCAGTAAAAATTGTTGGAAAAAATACGCGGCAATAACAGAATTTCAAAGAACAATTTCCTTTATAACATGAACAGAATTACAATACAATAATTGAATTGAAATGTAAGAGGCCTTAGCACTGCTTTCCATCGCCCGACTTCAATTGCTCCTCAACATGGAGCTTGACGAAGAGAGTCTCCAAGGTCATCTCCCTATTTTTTAACATGCATGAGATAGCTCTTGAACTTTATCCACGCAGGGGGAAGCTTGTGGCTGACCGCAACCACCGGGAATGCCTCACTCAGTAACATTACCTCAAACCTGGTCTCATTCATCATAACCTGAAGCTCCTGGATTTGAACATTGATCAAGTTTTGAATCCACCATCAGATAATCAAGGAACCGGTCCACAACAAAGTTCTTGGACCCAACACCTTCGATCTTTTACTTTATGTCTAAAGACTCCAACAGTTCCTTAGCAGGCTTCGCTTCGTTGTGCACTAAATACAACGAGTTATCTAGTGCATTCAACACATAGTTCTTGCACAAGTAGTCCGTGTCCTTCCACTTATCCAGAGTAGCTTCTGAACATATAACTTATTCTCTGCAACAACTGATGTATCCTCAGTCAAGTAGTTGTCAGATGCAGAGTGCTGAGATAAAACACCATCTTATGCTGTCATCTTTTGAAGTCAACCCCAATGAACTTCTCTGGCTTATTAACGTGGGACATCAGAACTGATGGAAACCCAGGGGTAGGAGCAACAGTAGCATTCCCCAAAACATGAGCCTGAGCTTGTCCAGTGCTCTTTGGAGTAGCGTCACCAGTCAACATGTAAACCTAAAATTTTAGATCAATCAAGTTTTAGTGAAAAGATCATCACAATATCGACAATAGGAAAAGATTTGCATTCTAAATTTTTTAAGCCCAAAACGGCTTAACACCGGGCATAACCACGGGCATTTCCATCTCTGCTGAGCACACCAATCTGTATACTTGGTAAACCGCAAAGCATACCAACCTGTGTGGCCGGTATGCGATATACACATTTTACTACATGAGTGACTGTGACCGACCAACCTGTGTACTGTTTAAACCACAAAAGTCGTGCTTTCAGGCTGACCGCATTAAGCTGACTACCGGCAATGCACTTCAGGGCGAGCACATCAGGCTGTATTAACCCCACCAATGGTTGATCTCAAGGCCGAATACACAGATTACAACCCCCGAACAGATCACGCATAGGACTTTGGCCGAGCAGTGTCACGGCATAACCTGAGCAGACTACTCCAGAAGCCGAACAGTCCAACGATCATAAGATCATGGCGAAGTAGTGTGAAGGCACAAGTCTAAGTAGACTGGTTCAGAAGCTGATCAACTCAATAAACCGAGGCCAGTCGCGCACGACTGCCTAAGGCTGTAACCTATCAAGAACATAACGATCAAACATCAAGTCACGCATGACTGGCAAAGGCTGTAGCCGAACTGTTTTATACATGCAATATGGATCTTGTTTGATAGTCCTTTATAAGTTCTATTAAACAAAGTTTTCAAAATTGAAAAAAAAGTATAGATTTAAAGATATATGCAATTGAAAAATGGCACGCATGCACGTAAATGAACAAGAAATTTGGAACGGAGGGAGTAACATGGACAGAATTACAATTACAAATACAAGAACTGAATTGAAATGTAAATAACATAATCAAAATACAAAACAGTATTGAGAAAATGAGCCGAGTCTTGTGTTAAACACAGACTCCTTAAAACTAATTCGCCGCCTACCTTGGGTGTTGTCGGTGCATCGGCATCTGTCTCCCAGGATAAAACGGCTGGAACCACTACCTCAGAAATATCTCCGAAGATAGCCTTGGCGAACTGAACGTGTATCTGTCTATATCTCGCTCTCTCAAAGATGGAATATCAGAATGATCTTGTATGAATTCGAATTTCTGGTGCCTTGTACAAAAACGGGGTTGCAAAGATGTAGGCTAAATAAATCTCTTGAGTTGTTGGCTGCAAATGAATGTTGTAAGTCCTAAGTCCTAACATGAAATGCAGCCCTAAACGTCCACTTCATGAGGGGTATTAACCAGCCGAAACCGCTGGCTTTTGATCTCCAACCTCTAGGTGCAATGAACCCGGAAGAGGCTCTTCAGTTGTCTCGGGAGACCCTCTGAATACCCGGTTTCATTCACATATTTCCAACAAAAATATTAGGATCGGGAAATATTTTGTGAAAAGAATTTACAGACCTTTAGCAATGAAAGAAAATCAAGAATGCAACAACAAAGATTCTGGCTATTCCAATTCGATCTACTTCTTGTTGGATTCGATCTACAAATCAGGAAGGTATTTTCAAAAGAATTTTATACTGCAGAGAAATAAAGTTTAAATATTTCTATTCCCATTTGAATGGCGTAAACAAAATGGATGCACAAAATGACTCTTGACCTTTACGTGCTAAGCATACTAGCCCAAACCCGTGTCATGCACAACTGTTGAAAGAAAAACAAAAAAAAGTGGGAATTGATATTGACACTCCCTATTTTGATATTGGCACTCCCTTTTTTGTCTCTATTAGGTGAAGTTACTAAACCACCCTTGTATTTTGAAAGCAAGAGAAAAATGTATTTATAAAGTATAAGGGTGATTTAGTAACTTCACTTAATAGAAACAAAATGGAGAGTGCCAATATCAAAATAGGGAGTGACAATATCAATTCCCAAAAAGTTTCAAGAATGTGTTTTCCAGAAAAATAAACATGATAAAAAAAATATCAAGAATATATTTCCCTTCTGTGCTTTCTATGAAAAATACTTCATATTGGTGTTGTGATGTATAATATCCTGATAATATAGTGTATCTATAAAGAAAAATGTACAGATATAGATAGCTAGAGAAAGATGGGAATAAAAAAGTAGATATGGAATAGAGCAAGATTTCCCAATTTGGATTTATTTGTTATTGTAAGAATGTGCTATATGTGTCACTTTAAATTTTTTTAACAAAAACCCAACTAGACCGTGTCCCTTGTCAGTTGTCACTCTGAAAATCTCTTGCTAAAACACCTCATGCAATACTATATAGTATAGATTTCTTTACAAATATGGCAATGCCATCCTCACAAGATTTTAAAAGATTCTCATTCGGAATAAAATGTAGGACTTCCGATAATGCCGCGAAATTTCGTTTGCCAAATGTCATGAGAATCTGTACTAGAGTACTAGCCTTTTTATTTAAGGGGAAGAAGAAGATGTGGAACATAAACCACCACATAAGCACCACCTCAGACTAAACGAGGTTTGAATCCTAGACCTCTCCCTATTGAGAGAGCCGAGGACGTGCAAATTGGGCTAGAGCCCATCGTTGCCCGTTGGAAATGGGTAGAGGTTGATTTTCTGAAAAACAAGAGCAAGTCTTTTTTCTTCACTCGCAAGTATGCATGCATGGGTGTAGTCAATTTCTAATTGAGCCCGTCTAACTCCACAAATGGATCTTTTGATCACTTTTGGAGAGAATTACGACATACTGCTCATCGCCATCTAGTCTTCTTTCTCACACCAAAATAAAATCCTGTTGCCATAGTGTATGATTTTTTCCCAGAAAGGACATTAATGGAAAGCAATGAGGCGCCATTCCGGTAAGGAAATTTTTAGGCTTTAGGGCTTTTCATGTTTTTAGTAACTCCTCACATACATCAATAAAAAAAAGCCCAAAAAGCTTAATGGTACGGCGCCCATAAAAAAACTACCCCTTGAATGTAACGGTTTTCGCAGTAAGTTTGAGTTGTGAGGCTTTCCAATAAATGAGGGTATACGATTAGGCACAGGAGTCAAACGCAAGAATTTTTTTTTGGGGAGTGATAATGCCTCTATCGTTTTTTCCACCACATATTGATTTTAGGAGCGAAGCTGAGATTTTGAGTTAGTGGGGTTAAAATTTTAACTGGAAAACGAGGAATAAGATAAGAATTGGACATACACTGAGTTTTTATGTTTCTAGAATGATGTCGTTCCACTGGAATGACAATGTCTTAAAAGGAAAGTTACCTGTCACATTTTGACCTGTAATGAGGGAGAAGGTTTTTCAATAATAGGGTGTATTATAATTTGTGTGGTCTAATTAATTGATGCAGTATCAAAACTTGAGCACAAAATAGAAATTTTGGATATTTGAGTGGGTCAAGCGACCCCACTTGTCCACACATGACGCCCATGAATTTGGTTTAGTACCCACACCACACTTAAAAAATTCCTCATTATCTCAAAAAGACCATATTGTTTCCCTAATTAAAGCATCTCTAATGCACTACCTAAAAATAGTTTACTAAAGTATGCATCTACGTACATGTGATACCCTATTTTATGTGCTAAGAACTTAGTTAGCTAGCTAAGGAGTAATGCATTTTAATGGGCTACCTATAATGTCCATTATCTTTTAGAGTGGGATCCACTTTAATACTCTTGGTCCCACAAAATTTTCCCTCTCCATCCCTTCTCTCTCTCTTTCTCTCTCTCTCTCTCTCTCTCTCCTTAAGTCCTTCCCCAAATTTAGGTAGTGACTTGGGGCACTTTAGGGAGTGAGGGGTGCCACCTTGGATTTTAGGGAGTCAATTTTTGTACACTAGAGAGCATTTTTTGAGTTTTTCTTAGTTAGCTAGATAATGCACTTTGGGATACTCTTTTAGATAGTGCACTAGAGATGCCCTTAATGCCCACACCTCACCTGCAAATCCTAATTCCTTTTATCCTCCTCCATCTCCACCGCTAATTGCGGCCAACGTTTTCCCCTTCTCCACTCCCACCTCTCTCGTTCCTCTTGGTGATAAGAAAGACCAATGAAACGTCCACATCGATCTTTCTCATCCTATGATATCCCTCACCTAGTTTTTCTCGGCATTGATAAGTCAAGATGTCGTCTCATCCTATGATGTCAATTTTCGTGTCAATATGCACGAAATAACAAAATGGGGGTGCAATTGGTACATGGAAATTCGACACATTTATTGGCACATGGAGACGTTATTTTGCTTTGCTCTTTTTTCTCTTCGAAAGTTATCTCTAAAACTTTTTCACTGCTTCGTCATTCGTATTTTTTCGCCTTTAATGATTTTTTTAGCAAAATTTTTATTTTATTTTGACCTTTTTGGATATATATGGCATAGCTCTATTCAAAGAATATAAAATTTTGTTAAAAGATTTAAAAAATTGACTAATGACGAAAAAATACGCAATCTTATATACCTTTTAATCTCAAAAACTTAACTTAAAACTAACGGTCAATCATTTATTTGGGAGTCTTCGGAAAGTGGTGCGGACTACTTCAAAGTGTCGGGGTCATCTATGAGAAAGTGTTTGGTTTGGGAATTTCAACAGCCACCCAGATATTTTGAATGTGTAGATATTTATTTAAAGAGTAGTGCATCCGTGCCAGATGTGTGGGTAGACTTAGGAGGGCAGCCCCTTCGAGAGTTGCTGGGTACACCGGTCGTGAGGTGAGATGAGAGTAGATATGAGAGAAATATAGAGATGTGGGGGTGAGTTATTGAATTTGGTGCGGGTACATACTGAGACAAAAAGGAAGTGCAAACTTAACTCCCCCAGATTAGTGGTGTTAATACTGCACCAAAACTTGGATACCTTCCCCATTTTACCACCAGAAATAAGCAGGGGTGCTGCGCGTAAGCTGCTGTGCAGCGTGCTGCGCAACAAAACTGTGTAGTTTTGGTCTTTTTTGGTTCCTCCCATTTTAGCAAACAAGGGCCATGCTTGACACCCTTATTTCCCCACTTTTTTTAACCCACCAAAAACATCTACTTCACATCAAAATGAAGTATTTTCCAATAGAAATGGGGTTCATGCAAATGGGAAAATTTTCCATTCGAGTTTGCTAGCCTAACACGATCACCATCTGTGGTGCATAGAGACCGGTAAAGTTACATCTAAGTGCAGGAAGAAGACAAATTACAATGACACAAGGGAACACTTCCAAACATTTTGTACTAACCGGTGAGAATCACTTGAGGTGATTGTAAACCAGACACATAAAATATATGAAGCAACCTTGAAATTTTACAGGGTTGAAACTGATTTTGAATGTTCTAACAGCGAGAAAAAGTGGGGAAATAAGAGTGCCAAACATAGCCCTTGTTTGCTGAAATAGGAGGAATAAAAAAAGACCAAAACTATGCCGTTTTACTGCGCAGCACGCTGCACAGCAGCTTGCGCCCAGCACCCCGTCAGTCCCAGAGGAATATATCTGATAGAAAAACATTTTTCAAACTTGTTTAACATTGAACTAAGAAAGTATCTATCAACTTCCAAAAGAAACGAAACAGTATGTAACATCTAATATTTTTTTTTTTTGATTAACTGTAACATCTAATATTTGCTATTGGGATAATACACAGAAAATGACCAACTGTTCTAGAAAGTTAGGTGGGTACAAACCCTGCCTGATGGGGTGAAAACTGCAACAAAAACAACACAAATACCAGAAACAACAACATCGACTGTACGAAAAAGCAACAAGTAACCTTGCATAGCCTCTTTTGCAGATTCAAAACCTGATCAGTCTCTACAATGTCTGAGTAATAGATTCTCAACTTCTCAGCTTGTCTCTTTAGCCTTTCAGACCCACTTTCTGCATTCCCAAGCTCTCCCGTTACTACTTGATCCACTGCAGCAACTCCTGGATCAGTGGAAGCAAACTCTGAAGTTAGATTACTTCCCCTAGGTCGAACTGTCAAATTAAAAGTGCAACTTCTCACAGATGGCTCTTATTAAAGACCAAAGGGAAAACAAGAACTAAAGCGCCATGATCCGTTCACTTTCTCACGGACGGAAGAACGCATAACAAGAACCTACAGCTATCCAATTCTAAAGGAAACAGTCACGATCACAGATGAAGCATATTCACCTAGGTCCGGGTTGTTTTGGCTAAATAAGTCATTTAACATAATTTTTTTGTTTTTATTCAATTTTTTCTCGCATTTGTTAGTTTCCTGTAAAACTTTTGCGGGTTATTGATTCTTTTCGACGAGAGGAATGGAAAAAGTAAAAAATCGTGATCCAAACTCAAAAAAAAAAAATTTTTGAATAAAGGCAAAAAAAATCATATTTTTTTACTTTTCCGATTCCTTTTATATATCGAGAAAAATTTATAATTCACAAAAGTTTGATGCGAAACTAAGAAATACGGGAAATTTTTGAATAAAGACAAAAAAAAAAATAACCCAAGTGGCTTATTTAGCCAAAACACCGTAATCAGTCTTGCAGGACAATCCATATACTCTCCAATCTCCATGCTACAATATTTTGAAACTAGCTATAACATACAAAATAAAAAATGACAAACTTATGTGATACTCAAGGCTGATTTTCTCTTTTACCATGTAATATGAAAATTTCAAAGAAAATGCGAGGAAAAGAACCCAAATTATTTGCGAAAGAAGTACTTCCAAAGCATATACTAGCTAGTGTTATCAATGTGATGGCTGCATACAAGATACGAAATTAAACAGTACATATTAAAGCTGGAATTGGAGGAAAGTTTGCCAACCTCTTGCCTCTACAAGTGATAACAAGGTTTCTCCTGTTTGCGTCATCTCAACGGGCAAAACCTGAGTCAAATCAGTCGCAGCTGCAGACAAAACCAGTTCCGATATCTTACCACTCCCATCTCCACCATATTCCTTCGTAATTCACCTAAATTTCTGCACTCCATAAAAGATAAGTGTCATAACATGCATATTTAGCCTCTCAAATGTACATTTGGTACTCATTTCGTTCTTACGATTAATGTATTTTATTCTGCTTCCTTCTGTGAATAGGATTTAAAGGTAATAGGAGTAATATGAAGCTAATGAAACAGAAAATGTTCATGATTGGTGATTTGTCCTTAAATGATGAAATAGTTTGATGGAAATCAACAGTAAACATGGACATGATTCACCAAACTCTCAAATACTTGACTTTTTTCGAAGGCGTTGCCGGTGGTGAAAATCCTTCACGAGGCGCTTAACTTCAACATTCTCTAATTTCATATGGGTCAAAAAGTGATCATCAATTTCGTCCTAATTTGCCAATCTTTTCAAAGTTATTACATCATTATCTTCCACAGATGCAAGCTTGAGCCAAACACTCGCTTTCCAAATCCATTACAAAATCCACAATTCGTGCATTAAAAAATGTGATTTTGATTGCCCGAAATTCAAATCAAGATCGAAAACGAACAACCATCATTCCAGATCATGGAGTGCAATTTCTAGAAACAATCTGAGAAAATCAACTACTCTTTTTGGGCTGTTGAATCTACTTGTCTAATTTTTGCAATTGTAGACAATTAAGACAAGACATAGGAAATCAATAGTCAACGTACCTTTTCCGCCATAAATGAAGCTTAACTGGAGAAGAAGTTTGTGTCGAAAATGAAAATATGTGTTGGTTTTCAGGTTTCCTGCCCAGTTCAACGGTGGTCCTCTGCTCATTTCTTGACTCACGACCAAGTCAAAAGGGGGGGAAAAAAAACCTATACCCGTCAGGGCCTCCAGAAGGCTTCAAGTCTTATAATCTATGTTTATATTAACGTAAGACGGAACTCACGAGAAAATTACATTTACATTTACATTTAGACAACTTGAGATTTTTGATGGTCCTTACATATTCACACACATCTAAATTTCTTGAGGGGAAGTCAGTCCACGTCGCAGGCTCAAGAGTCTAAGCTTATCTATTACTACTTAGAAGACATGCACGCGACGTGTCACAAGATGGCCCCCGTATGGGAAGGATTACACAGAGTTGAGTAGCCAGTAGGCAACATGCACAAACACATACACACATGTTGGTGATGAGACAAAAGAATAGATCAACTGTTTTCTTGACAAATTCTTGTGACCAAAACAAAGAAACTCTTTCCAGTTCAAAAAAAGAAAAAGAAAAAGAAAGCAACTTTTTTACATAAAACCATTTTCAACTTTTAATTCATTGCAGCTTTTCTCACGGCATTTGCTTTTACTTCCTAAAAGAGTAAACAAGTATCATTGCGAAAAATTTATGTGTATCGACTTCTCAAAGGAAACAAAAATGCAACATTCAAACATTGGCTTAGACTTAGAGATATGGAATAATACACAGGAAGGACCACCTGTTCTAAAAGATTAGGTGGGTACAACCCCTGCATAATGGGGTGACAACTGCAACAAAAACAATACAAATACTAGAAACAACAACATCGACTGTACAAAAAAACATGAAGTAATCTTGAATATCCTCTTTTGCAGCTTCAAAACCTGATCAGTCTCTTCAATGTCTGCATAATAGGTTTTCAACTTCTCAGCTTGTTGTGTCTTTAGCTTTTCAGACTTGCTTTCGGCATCCCCAAGCTCATTAAATATTTGAGGTTGTCCCATTGCAACTTGATCCGCTGCAGCAACTCTCACCTTCGGGATTGTTCTTGAAATTGCCAGATACTCGACCTCAGCTTCAATTTTTTGCTTGAAAAGACCCTCCAATTCAGCCTCCATATCTCTATATTTGTCCTGCCGCGACTCGATGGTGCTCCCCATTTCTTCCTTTAGGGACTCGTTATTCTTTTGTGCATATTCAAGTTCAATAACCTTGGCGTCTTTTGCTTTGAGCGAATCATTTGCCTCTTCAATCTTCCTTTCCAAAAGATCTACGTTCTGCTTTAACCTTGTGACCTGTTTTTCCGGGGAATGAGAGAAATTTTGTGTAATCTCCCCAGTGTGCAACAGGTCAGATGAGCTTGCCTCATCAATTTTTTGAGCAATGGAAGCAAACTTCGAAGGTAAATTACTCCTCAGGGTAGAACTGTCGTAAAGTGAAATTTCTCCAATCTCCCTTAAGTTCTGAACTTCTGCAGCAGTGCACAGATGGCTCTTAGTAAAAAACAAAGAAAACAAGAGCTAAAGCACTACCATCCATTTACTTTCTCACTTAAGAAAACTTAACAAGCACATACAGCTATCGAATTCTACTGGAAACCGTCATGATCATAGATGAAGTATATTCACAGAGGATTGTAGGAAGTGTATTCAGGTGCAGTGCATGACAATACATATACTCTCCATGCTCCCATATTTAGAAAATAGCTATAACAATTCTCCAAGCCTTCGTAGTTTCAGAAACGAAACTGACAGTTATGTGATCTTCGCAACTGATTTTTTACTCTAATGAAAGTTTAAAAGAAATGCAAGGAAAAAAAAACCCCATATTTTCAAGAGAGTATTAACTTGCAAAGCATGTACTAGTGGCATTAATATGATGGCTGCATACGAGACACAAAAACAAACAGTACATATTTAAGCAGAGAGTGGAGGAATAAAGATTTGCCAACCTCTTTCAAGTGCTTCCTGTGCAGACTGCAGGGTGAAGATAGACTCAACTAAGGGATCTATATCTGTTGACGATCTACGATTCTCAACCTTTCCTCCGTTAACCTCCCAAGAACCATGAACTAAATCTTGTTGAGAAAGATCATCTAATTCTCCCACTTTTTGTATGCTGTTGTAACCAGTTCGATGTTGCTCATCGTAGCATTGTTCAACACCCCGATCTTCATCGCTGGCTTCTCCATCGCAATTTGTTGACCTCCCATTTTGTCGCCCATTTCTGGTCACAGAATCAGCACCCTGCACAAAAACATAGTTGGAGCTTCGCGAGTCAGATTCCACGCTGGAATGAGAGTTTTCCTTCTCGATTTTGACCCTCTCTCCTCTGGGCTTCTTACTGGCCTCTGTTCGATTCTTTCCTTTTTCACCGCTTTGACCCGAATTAACCACGTTCTTCCCACTCAAAACATTCATCCGGATCTTATCTCGTGCATTACCCACCACCAAAGGTATCTCATACCTAGACCTCGGAACACTGGCAGCAGTGGAAGATTTACTACTCCTATTCCCACCGTTCTCAAAATTTGTCCCAGCTACAAAATTGGGTGCCACTGGCTCCCTAGATTCCAAGCTAGACCCAACACCAATATTTTTTACCATTGCCTCTGTAGATGATAACGAGCTATCACTTTTTCCCCTCGTCTCAACAGACAAACCCCGCTTCAAAACCTTACTAGGATCTAAATTACCACTCCCATCTTTACTAAACTCCCTCCTAATTCGCCTCCATTTCTTCAGCCCGTACCCTTTAGTAGTGCCCGGTGGTGACGACCCTTCTAAAGACTTAACTTCAATATCATCTGATTTCACATTGGTCAAAAAGTGATTATACTTGTGATCACTACCACAATACCCATTACTTCCAATCTTATTTCCTTCATCATTTGCCAATCTTTCTGAAGTACCTACTTCATTATCTTCCACAGATTCAAGCCCCAAACACTCACTTTCTAAAATCATTACGAAAGCCACAATTCGAGCATTAAAAAAATGTGATTTTGATTCCCCCCACATTCAGGTCAAGATCGAGAACAAACAACCATCATTCCAGCTCATAAAGCGCAATTCTAGAAAGAAGAATCTCACAAAACCACATACTCTTTTTGGGTAATTTCCAGTCTTCCAGATGAATTGAATTGGAAAATGTGATTTTTTGATTGGCCCTAAATTCTATTGGAATTTTCGAACGGAAGATAATTTTAGAGTGGAGAAGGGAACACACCCACATGGAATTCGGATCAAGATCGAGAACAAACAAACATCATCCCAGCTCATGGAGCGCAATTCTAGAAAGAATCTGAGAAAACCCAGTTCTCTGTTTGGGAAATATCGAGATAAATTCAATTTAAAAAATTGATCTTGATTGCCCCCAAATTCGATTGGAATTCTCGAACTGAAGACAATTTTAGTATGGAAAGGAAAGGAAACACAACCAAAGTAGGCGTAGAATGAAATGAAACTAATAGTCAACGTACCTTTTCCGCCATAAATGAAGCTTAATTGTGGAGAGAGAGAAGTGAGCTCTGAAAATCGAAGGGAATTGAAACCTAATTCGGGTTGGATCTGGAGTTTTTTTTATATTACAGTACAAGTTTATTGGTATCAAAGAAATGGATAATTTCGTTATTGGATCGAACGTGGGAGGCTCACATTGGCCAGATGGGACCCACATGGGAAAAAGTGCCGTACTGGTTGTACTCTATATTTGTATACGTGGAACACACGTGAGATCTGACAAAGTTGGTCACCGCAGTTCACGCTCTCTTTCCACACACCTCCCATATAAAATTTATGGTTTAGGAGTATTTATTATTCCTCCCTCCGTCCGGATTTGTTGATCCGTTTTGGGGATTTTAATTTTTTTTTATTATTTTTTGTTTTAACTTTTGGAAATGGACAAATATTTTCGAACTTGAAAAAGTATGTTTGTGGACCAACAAATCCGGACGGATGAAGTATTAGTCAGATAATCGGGCCAACTTACGGGTTATACACACAAATTTTGAGTTTACAAAAAGGACTAAAGGAACTCTGCTACACGCACACCCATTCAGTCACACACCAACTACATACACGTGTGGGACCTACTTTGAAGTCTCACACACAAGTGATCGGAGTCGTTTTGTTTAAATTTTTTTTTAATGGTCCCTGAAAAAAATTAGCTCAATCAGATATCGGGAAAGGCTTGATAAGTTTGTTAAAGTTTTGGTCCGTTTGATTCAAGAATTGAAACTTTAGTCAATCAATCGAGCCTTTACCGGTATCTGATTGAGTTGGTTTTCTCAGGGACCCTTAAAAAAATATTTTAAACAAATTGAACGATTCTGATCACTTGTGCGGGACCTCAAAGTAGGTCCCACACGCATGGGTGTGGCTGATATGTGACTGTGTGCCCCCTAAACTCATAGGCGACTCCACCCTTTGATAAGGGTGGTCACTTGAACACCCTCAAGAAATTTTTTTGTTTAAAAGTACATGTAAAAATTTTAGTTTTAGGTTAGTATAACCATTCTTGAACACCCTACTCAAAAATATTTGAACACCTAGCTCAACAAAGCATCCCACAAATCAATTTTATGTAAACAACCAATTGAAGTCTAAAGTCTTCCCGTATGGTCAATGTACACTCTAAAACCTTTTATATTTTATATATGGAGTATGCTAACGTGTGCCCAATAGGCATGCACACGTTAAGGTTGAAAAATGTATTGAAATGTGTGAAAAGTGTATGAAGATATGTGAAAGTGTATTGAAAAGTGTAAAATGTGTATTAAAGTGTGTTTTTTTTTGTTTGTTTGTGTGCTTAACGTATGTCTATTGGGCACACGTTAGCAAGACCCTTTATATATTACATGTGATAAATTTATATTGGATTTTGTTTGAACATTTATACTATGAACACTCACCAATCCTGGTAATTCACAATAGAATCCTTAATACATCAGTTCAAAATAAAATGCACACTTTTTACGACAAAAGTTAGGAAAATCTATAAAAGAAAGTATATATTCTATTGATATCGTCCTATAACTTTTCTCTAAGCAACAATCAACTCTCTATACAAAAAAATAAATATCCGTGCGAACATATTTGACACACAAATATATACTGTTAGTTTATTTATCCTTGATTCAATTTTACTTAACCCAATATATGAAAATTATGTATGTATATACTAGTTAGTAGAACTAGTAGAGTTAAGGTAAATGTTGAACACCCTATTAAAAAATTTTGGAGCCGCCACTGGCCTAGACTTTCTGTGAAGTAAATAAGATTCTTTGATTCAATGAAGGCTTGACAGCTTAATCCCCAACTAAAAGGCAGAATTTTCTCTAAGATTTGCGAAGAAGATAATGATACGGCTTGAATGTTCTTCAAAGCTCTCAAACTTTAATATAAAGAACCGTCTTGCATGATATTGGACTTGAAGAATTCCGAAGGGCTTGGAAACTTTAATCTTCAGTGTGATTGATGGATGCCTATGCCTCCAATGTCATCTCAAATATGAGAGAGGCCATCTCTCTCTCTCTCTCTCTCTCTCTCTCTCTCTCTCTCTCTCTCTCTCTCTCTCTCTCTCTTTATATATATATATATATATATAGAAAAAGAATTTTATAAGCTCTCCCTTACATTGTTTATGAA
>JAXBDA010008115.1:0-15683 GCA_036023075.1 Gaultheria prostrata | reverse complement strand
TGAAACGGAGGAATAAAAGAATCGGAACCGAGAGAGAGAAAGAGAAACAGAGAGAGAGAGAGAGAGAGAGAGAGAGAGAGAGAGAGAGACCGAGAGTACCTCCATCATCACTTCCCTGGAGAAAATCATCGGCCAGCTGCTATGTCGGACGTGGTGGCGGAGTTTGCGAGGGAGGGAGGAGATTTGGGGATTTTTTAGAGAGTGAGGTCAGGAGGCAGGAGTGGGGGGGAGGAGATTTGATTTTTGGATTTTGGGAATTTCGTTTTTGGAGGGATTGACAAAAGAAAGATCTGGAAGCTAGAGGAAGGAGATGGGACTAAAATGTTGATACCCATTAATACTGTGTCGTTTTAATACACTCCACAGTCTCCAGTTATGGCGATGCAGTCTTTTTGTCGGTGAAGAATTGGAAACAAGCGCCAAACAAAAATTGAACAATTGGGAACAAGGGCCGAAACGAAAATTGTAGCGCGCCAGAAATCGCGCCAAAAGAAATGACCTTTCGGCGTTGCAAGTTACGTCGCCAAATGTGAAGACTTTTCGGCGACAACACTTTTCATTGCTGAAAGTGCAGCAACCTTTGTCACTTAGGTTGCTCCAAAAAAAATAACCTTTCGGCGATGAAAATTGCATCGCCGAATGTGAGGCTTTTTGGCGACAACATTTTCTCATCGCTGAAAGTAGCTGATACATACTCAACGCCGACGCGTTTTATAGTGTGTCGCTATTCTGGTCGCCAATTGTTGCGCCAAAAACCCCGCCAAAATAAATTACCTTTCGGCGATGTAAATTGCCTCGCCAAATGTTAGACTTTTCGGCAACAAATTTTCTCATCGCTGAAAGTAGATGATTCATGCTCAACGCCGACGCATTTTTGGTGTGTCGCTATTCTGGTCGCTAATTGTCCAATTTGTTGTAGTGCCTCATAACCATTCTTAGTGATTTTAACATGAATTACTTGGTTAGTGATGGAAATAGTGAACACATAAACCACAATAGGATCCCACAGAACCCAGATTCCACCAAACCGTCCACTAGGGTCAGAAAATGTGTCTCTTGTAAAACCCAGTTTTTTGGAAAAAATTCCCATGGAGTTGAAGGTAACTTTGGGCTCCAAAATCGCTACAATTTCAGGCCGGTGTTGCTTAATCATATCGCAAAAATTACTTTTAAAACGCGCGTTACCTGCTCCTCTGCAGTTCCAGACAAGAATTTTGTAATTATACATCAAGAATTTGTGATCCAGTGGAGGTAAACCTGGTGGATATAAGCTATTCCTTAGTGCGATCAAATTTGGACTCCGTTTCCTGATCGGTTTGATCGATACTCGGTGCGGGTTCCAACCTCCTAGGAATTGTTCTTTGATCTTCACCTTCATGCTGATTTCCTCCACCCACCAAACCACTGCTGCTAGATGGCTGGCTTCGATGAAGGGATCCATTGTGCATTTCACTTTGAACGAGTTGATCTTTGTGAGTTGAGTTTCCAGCGTATTCATGGTAGGTTTGAGTGGAAAGAGTGGTTATATCTGGAGGGGCTTTTAGGGTGTTAGGGTTTGAGAGAGAGGCAGAGGGAGTCTCTGAAACCTTTAGAGAATGTGTATCGGCTGCAGGGGCAGAAGAAGGGGACCTAGGGTTAAGATCGATCACTAGGCCATTGGTGGGCCTAAAGGTGGGCTTCACTTGTTGGGCTTGGGTTTGTTGCTTGAGTAATGGATTGAAATCGAATTTATACTTGGCTTGAGGAAAGGACCCTTTTCTTTTTTGGGCTGGAGGATTTTGATTTTTGGGCTTGGAAGAAATGGGCCTGGCTTGGGCTTTTTCTGGATGAGAGATAGGGATTTTGTTTTTCCTTGGGTCATAATGACTTGGGCCTGCTTGATTGGTTATTGGGCTATCTTTTTCCCTAGCTTGTATTTTTCCTCTTGCATCCTTTTGTAGACCCAATTGGGCCGGTCCATTGTTCTTTGCTCAACTGTGATTTTTCCTGGTCACCAACATCCAGTCACCGTAGCCAATTTCCCCTATTTTCTCTGGCACCAGAGTGCCATTGTATCTCACAGTTTTTGCTCCGGATGTTACAACCTCGTTAGGGGTTGGATGGTTTGAATCGGTTTTCTCCGGCGCCGGAGCTGAGCTGCAACTTTCCTTCCGGTGACCTACCCTGCCACATGAAAAACAAATTTGATGTAAATGTTCATATTTGATCAAGTAATTGTATTTACCTACCGCCACCGACACCTCCAAAGGTTGATTGAGATGCGTAGCTTCCCCTTAATCCATCAATGGTGTTAATATCCACTTTTAGTGGTTTACCCAGTGTTGCCGCAATGGTCATGAGACTCTCCTCATCATAGAATTCATAGGGTAAGAATCTAAAACGCATCCAAACGGCTGTTTTAATGGCAGTTGCCATATCCGCCTTGAATTGGGGCTGCCACTTTCTCACTATAATGGTCCTCCTGTATACACCTTATTGTAGTCTCCTTCGGATTCAAACCGGACCAGATAGAAGCCCAAAGCTAGATCTACTGGAGTGAATAATCCTTCAAGATCCCATAGGTTTGTTATTCTATCCATGAGAGGCTTAAAGCCCATGTTTCGTCCGAGTAGCTTGATAATGAGACATCCTTTTTGATTTTGCCTGATACGTTTTAAGTGCTCCTTGGAGAAATTAACTTTGATTCTTGATACTGTATTGTACTCCTCTGCTTCCATGTTCTCGTCCTCGCTTTCCTCTCCAAATTCAGAGTTTCTTTGGCTTTCACACTCCATAGATTGTGTGTGTGCATTGAGAAGAGCAACTTTAAATGATCTAGCTTTCTCGCTAGTCTTTCTTTGATCGTTAGCAGAGTTAGTTAGCCCCCTTGTATCTTCCTCTGATGCAAGGTTATCCATCTTAATTTCTGGTGTGGTCTGTTGGCTCGGGGTGCTTTGTTCCGCATCCATGAGATTTGATTCCGAACCAAACTGCATTTCAATCTCACTGCTCTTGATTTTTTTTGTGCTTCTTTCAAGATGATCCTTTTCTTCCAGAGATTTGGGGTCAGATGTTGAATTGGGAGTGCAGAAGCTAACTTGAAGAGGAAAAGATATGCCAAGGATTTATATAGTCCTAAATTTCTCAGTTTTGCAATTGAAATTAAGATTAAGCAATTTGGTGATAAATTAATTTTTAAAAACTTGTATGGAAAAAATTAGTGGCTTATTGTCTCCAGAATATTTTTTTGGTGCTTCTTTCAAGATGATCCTTTTCTTCCAGAGATTTGGGGTCAGATGTTGAATTGGGAGTGCAGAAGCTAACTTGTAGAGGAAAAGATGTGCCAAGGATTTATATAGTACTAAATTTCCCAGTTTTGCAATTGAAATTAAGATTAAGCGATTTGGTGATAAATTAATTTTTAAAAACTTGTATGGAAAAAATTAGTGGCTTATTGTCTCCAGAATAACTTTTGCAACGGGCCAACGGCACATAGGCAAATGACAGTTGGGGATAATATGTTCACACGCAAATACTGTTGGAAGCGACATCCAATCCTCAGAGATTAAATAGATTGGTCGTGATAGCCCTATTTTGTTGTACAAACTCTGCAACATCTGAAATTCTCTAACATTGGTTATCTATAAAACCGTACAAGCTGCTACTAATATTTAAGGTTTTATAGTCGTTTAGAGTCGTGTTGTAAATTCAATGCAAGCAAATCCATTATTAGTGACTAATTTCTCCAACGCAAGGCATTTGTAGTTGGCAAATGTAGGTTTTCGAGGACACAAAGTCATATAAGCGACTTCAAATGTAGGATTTCTGTTTAATTAAACAACTAAAAACATGGGTTGGCGTCATTACTACTAGAGACCGAGGTATATGCAATGCGTGTACAAGTTGAACATTGACAAAAATATAGTGCGCACAAAATAATTAAAAGATGGGCTGGCGTCATTAATTACTACAATTAATCTTAGAGCATCCCTAATGGTATGATCAAAACATCTAAATAACCAAAGTTAGCAATGTTTGGTCAAAAAATTGGCTCACATTGGCATAATCAAAGTTAACAACCTTAACCAAATTTGGATAATCAAAAGTAACAACATTTTCTCAATAACCAAATTTTGGGAACCGCACCCTATTTATAAGTCTTTTTTGGTAGAATAAATTCAAAAGTAACAACTTTCCCTCTCCATTTTTCAAATACTTACTTGAAAACTAATTTTTTTTGCACTTTCTCTCAAGAATTTGAAAATATCTATTTTAATCTTTACCAAAATATATATGTTCAAGATTGGTCTCATTTAAACGTATTGTGAATATCTTTTAAATGGTACTAATGTTATAAAAAACATATGTACAAATTTAAAGTTATGCCCATTTTATGAATAAAAACAGAGTGAGTCGTATTTTTTTATATTATGGACACCAAATATATATCATTGTGACACTCTACATTCTTAACTTTACAAATGTCTTGTATGGATAATCAAAATCTGATGTGGCAACTTTTGATTATCCAGTTTTGGTTATATCATTGGTAATGCTCAGCCAACTTGCAAATCTTTTATACTCCCTCCGTCCCTTTTATAATGTGTATATTTCCATTTTGGGTTGTCCCTTAATAAGTGTGTGTTTTGAAAAGTTAGTGGGTACATTTTCTATTTTGCTCTTAAAAGTAGATTCTTTTTTAAAAAGTTAGTGTGTATTATTTTATTGATAATGGTAAGTAATGAAAAGTAGATGTAAAAGTTGTAAAAGATGATGTGAGAGAAAAATAGTTGGAATTCCCAAGTAGCACAGACACACAGGAAAGGGAGATAGGAGCATGCAACACATACATAAGTATACAACAAAGAAAGCTACGAACTTAACAATATGCCAGCATTCTGATTAGGCGGCCGGCCAATTGATTTGGCGGCCAGCAGATCACGTTGATTAATGTACCGGTCGGTACATTGGAAATGGCGGTCGATGTTCTTCCGAATGCCAGAAAGTACAGATGACGAAACAACTTCAAACAAACAAAATTAAACCACAATTTGAACAGAGATCTAGAAATTAACCAACTAGAAGGTGTTAAAACCTTCGTACATTTCTCTCTCAGCGACTGAATTGCACAGATTGGCTTGCTTTATGGATGAACTTCACGAGACCTCAAACCCCAGGCTCAGACTTGGGAGTTTTATGCTCACGTCTCTTCTCTCAACGGGGAATTAGGGCTTTCGAAGCTACGTACGTGGGGAGTGATTCGCACAGAGTTTAGGGATGTGTGGCTTTTGAATTGTTTGTCAATTTTGGTTAGCAAAGGGTCCTATTTATAGGCTAGCAAAATGGAGTGTCCCGGTCCGATTGAAACTCGAATTGGGAGAAGTGTGACATGGGCTAACTTTATCTACAAGAGTCCTACGCTTGTGCGTTAAGAATAGTAGGAGTAATCTGATCGACGGGAGGAATTAGAGTACAGATCGGGCTCTGGTTGAAAAGCTTCTGGAAGAAGTTGATTTGCCTGCCGGCCAAAGGATGTGCCGGCCGGTTGATGCATTTGGCTACGGGATCTTGGGTTGTAACAGGAGACTTTAGTTCAAGCGGCTGGAAAATGGATGTACCGCCTGGTTAATGAGAATACCGGCTTATATTTAGGCCGATTTAGGGTAGTTGTGGCTTAAACTACCAAACCTTCACCGAGGTTCTAAGGTCCACATGAGTCCAACCAAAGTATTAGGGTATTGTTTTCACTAGGGGTGAGCATGGGTCGGTTCGGGTCGGGTTTGACCCCAACCCGTCATCCGACCCGACCACGTCAGGTTGAGGAAAACCTGGCCTACCTGAAACCGAACCGAATACTCTAGAAAACCGAACAACTCGGGTCTATCGAGTTTTCATCAGGTTTTGGGTTTGCTCCTTCCCAATAGAAAAAAAAAAAAACAGAGACAAGAGAGAGAGAGAGAACAGACATCAAAAAGATCTTCAATGAAGTTTCTCTAAATAACAACAACAAATAAGATAAATTTTACAGATTTTAACCATGAATAAATATTTACACGTTCCAACTTTTAACCCCAGTAGGCTAGTACACATAGTTGACCAGATCTAGAAAAAAAATACACGTTGTCATTAACAAACGACTTACAATCACGGTCGATGAGCCTTGTGGTTGCAATCACGGTCGTCGGCGTCTTCAAGTCTGCACGGTGTCGCGGTGGTGCACGATCGGTGAGCCTCACCTCTTAGAGAGAGAGAGAGAGAGAGGGAGAGAGAGGCAGGGGGGTGGTGGGAATGAGAAGAGAAAGGGATTATGGTTTAGCATATTAGGTTGAGTGGTTGAGATTTTTACACGTGTATGGTATATGTGTGGTGTAGATCAGCATATTTTTAACTTGGTCGGGTCGGGTCGGTTTTGTCGGGTTTAAACTGACTCCACCCGACCCGAAATCCGAATTTTAGTCAAAATTCAACCCGTATCCGACCGACCACTGTATGGAAACCGACCGCAACCCTTCGGGTCTAGCGGGTTTTTGCTCAGCCCTAGTTTTGACCATCGGGAGTCCGCCTGCGGCAAGACTTAAAGTATCTACCGAGCCAATTTACAGTGTCTACTCTCTCTCTCTCTCTCCATCTTATTTGGTCAAAATTGGTTCAATGAATTCAATTGGGTGAAAATTGAAATAAATGAAGGAATACTCATTTTGACTAAGTGGTTGGTTGAAGGGAGAAGATGAGAAGTAAATGCGTAGATTTGTAGTACGATTTTTGTAGTACAAATATATATAGAAAAACAGATATATAGATACATGCATATATTTATCAAATACAAAGTAGATATAAGGAATTAAATGAATTTTCCAATTAAAGAAAATAAATGGTTTGAATTATTAAATAATTTTTTATTTTATGAAAATTAGTGTTATTACAAGGAGTATATCACAAACTAAGACCATGAAGTAAGAGACGATCTCCTCTATTTTGTTTGCTAAGCAAAAAAATATTTATTAATCCTTTAAAGATATACAAAGATTAAAAGGATCAAGGGCATAACGGCGAAAACGCCACACACCCGAGACCCAAGAGAAACAACAGAAGGCAAGAAGCCAACCAAACCCAAAGGGAACAAAAAAAAACACCACCCAAGCCTTCCTCCCAAACACCAACCAAAAAACCAAACCAGCCACCAGAACCAAGCTAAGCCCTAAACCCCTGCTAAAACAAAACCAAAACCAAACCGCCAAACATCCAAATGACACTCCAAGCGGATAAAAAACGGCACATAAATTCTTTAAAGCCAAGACACAAATCGCAATAACAAGTGACAATCCACAAAGACAATTTTTTTCGAACCGAACTAAATTTTAAGAGTCCCAAATAGGGCCAAAGGCAGAAATCCCAGCAGCTTTGCATGCAGTGACTACATCCCTACTCCCTTCTGGGTTACTCGTAACCATCACGACCTCAGCTCCCCAATTTTTTGCTGCATCAACAGCCATTTGCGACACATTGGGGCGTCCAAGCACTGCCGTGTCATGAACAATTATCTTTTCCTTCGGGAGGCCACTCACCCACTCGTAGATCTCTTTTCCAAAATTTTTCTCAATTCCTTTGGCCACCCAAAGCATGCGTACATTAGCCGTGCATGGTTGCAACAGGAATGATAAAGAGACGCAAATTCCCGAGCCAGTTGCCACAAGCAATACCCTATCGTACATACTAATGAGATAAGGGAGTCCAGCAAAATGAACAGTTCTTACCCATAAATGACTTGGTGGGTTCGCGACCAAGGACTTGGTAAAGTCACCCACCGCACCAGCCAACATCATGTGCTCTTGCTTCCCATCCGAAATGATTCCAAAAGCGTGCCATTCGGATAAGGGTGATGGGCTGATTCTGCCCAACATACCTGGTTTTATCCCTCCTTCGAATTTTATGATCGAAGCGTGATTAGAGGGAGCAGAGACATTAACCTTGACTCGTCTCACTTTAATCCATGGAATGATTATGAGGACTGTAATCGCCATGGTTAACCAAAGTTCTTCACTTTTAATCAGTCTTGAACGAAGGTTTCCATTGTACGATTTGGTTTTTGGGTCGTAAGAGATGCTAAGGAGAATAAAGGCCCAAATGAGGGCGAGAGCAGTCCACCCGGTAAAACGGTGGGTCCTTTCAAAGACGTTGTGGTGAAGGTGGCGCACCAAAGGGAACGCTGCCAAAGAGCCAAGAAAGAGGAGAAAGAGAATGCTGAAAGCTACGGCAATAATCTCAGGGGAAGTGTTTTCTCTGTGTTTGAGAGTGAGGACTAAAGCATAAACGAGCCATGCGATGGAGGAGACACCACAACCGCTGTGGATCCCACCAAGAGATAGGAGAAGGGAGCAGACGGCGGTCTTGATGGGGAATGGGACCCACGAATGGCCGAAAATTTTCACCACGAGATAGAAAACAATCCGCAAACACACCTCGCTCCGGCATAAGGTCAGAGCGAGAATGTTGCCAATGCAAAATAGAGCAGGTTTGTTTTTTGCATATTGGAAGTTTCCGGTCGCTGAGAGAACCAAAAAGGTGATGTTTATGGCCAAACAAGTCACGAAGAGTCTCTTGTAGACGGTAAAAAGACCTTGATCGAGCATGATGACGGACAATCTCGATTTGTTTGGTTTATTGGGCTTCTTGATTTGTTCTCTTATGCTTTTGACAAGTGGAAGCTCTGAAATTGAAACTACTTTCAGTTCCTCTTGCATGTGACCATCTTCCATACACTCTATATAACTACTAAAGTCCTCATTGTCTTCGTTCTCAAGCTCTAGATCACAGAAATGGCTACTAGCGCGACTCGAGGTACTTCCAATTGCGGCGTTGAAGGAGGGGAAAATCTTGGAAGAGCTCCCCCACTGAAACAAATTTCTTTTGCTTTGGCTCGTTTGTGGAGCAGCTATGGGGGCTGTTGTGATGGCAAATGGGTTCGAATGAGGTATGATCTCACATGCCTCATCTGTGCACCTTGAGAACTTTTGTAACTCTTTTTGGTTTTCCATTTGTTGTTTCTCTGGCAATGCGAAACAAAAGAATGAATATAGTATGAGAAGGGAGAGTACTGAGAGAGGCTTGTGGTTTTGTGTATTCCACTAGTTATAAGCCCAAGCTGTGCAATTCAGCGGACCACATCGTTGGACACCTTGGTAAATAAGCAGAAATATTCCGTAGTGAATCAGCATTTCAAAATGATTTGGCCTTTTATTTTCTATTGTGAGACCAAGTCGCACAGTAAGCATTATTGACCAAGAATGGATACAAAAAAGAAGATATCATAGACGTAATTGTTCTTTACTTGGAGAGTCAAGCTAGATTGATACAAACGACTTGAACGGGTGGCCGGCCTTTCTTGTCCAACATAAAAAAAGGCAAAAGAATATATTGTTTTAAGAGAGTGTAACAACACAATCAAAAGAGAAGTGATCATATAACTAATTTATCATACCGTTAGAGATAAAAGATCTTTTAAAAAAGCGCCGCCCAAGACCCGAACAGCTAGGAAGACAAGAAACCAACCAAACAGCTAAAACCACCCGAAAGAGAAACAACAGACACCTAAAGATCTAAAACCACCAGGCATAGAAGCCCAAAAGAATTGCACAGGTAATCGTTCTTGATTAACATTAAAACTTGTAGAGGAAAAAAAAGATTGGAACTTGGAAGAGATCACATGCATGATTCATATATAACAATGCCATGAAAACATAAAAAGATTGTATATCTAATTTATTTGTTTCAAATAAACTTTTGTTGCCGATCAAAAAAAAAAATTAAAAAAAATTTATTCTACGATTTGTGAATGAGATTGATACAGGTATATAGTGAATTAATGGAATGTTTTGGTTTTTATTTATGCCGAATCCACCCTCAAGCTCTATCTTTATGTGTTCAAAATAGTTTGGAAAAGACGGATGGAGACTGTGCAGGGGAGGAAGCAAAATTAAAATTTCCATACATATTGAACTACAGTTTCCCATTTCCTTTTATGACCCATTAATATGTAAATTAGAATAACTCATTGCTATTCTAATTCGTGGGATAACTCGTTTTCTTTTTAGGTTGGTGATTTTACGACGTTTAGAAATGAATAGAATATATGAATAATTATAATTTCCGACCCATTTAAGTGAATTTATAACTCCTTGATCTATCTTTGTGCAGGTTCATTTTTTAAGTATGATCATCATTAATTTGTGTTATCTTTCCTATCAAAAGAATAAAATAAAAAAATTTGTGTTATCGTATGAAAGTTGCTTACTTGAATCCGATAGGAATATTATTTGTTGGTTGAACAAATACCGGTTCACGACATACATGCATGCATGAACAAATGTTGGAATATACCGTGGAACTGGTCAAATGAATTTACAATTTACAATTTCACAGTTATAAAGGATTTTTTGCATATGCACAACGTGAGATTTTTCAGTATGTTATGCCGCATGAGTATATCTATATACACTTGAAGTTGTCAAACTTTTATAAGTTCAACATTTTTGCATCATCAATTAGTTATAACAAAAACTAAAGGTTGAATAACC
This sequence comes from Gaultheria prostrata, assembly GCA_036023075.1. Taxonomy (NCBI): domain Eukaryota; kingdom Viridiplantae; phylum Streptophyta; class Magnoliopsida; order Ericales; family Ericaceae; genus Gaultheria; species Gaultheria prostrata. The sequence continues at coordinate 5,130 of JAXBDA010008115.1, read as the reverse complement.
TATGGATACCGCTTCCAAAGAGTTTGAAGATTATTATTTTTTTGAACGGCAAAAAGTATTTTATTAATTTTTGAAAATGAATTACAAAGATTAAAAGAAACCAAACACAAAAGCATCTTAGGTTGGCACCCTATCCCACGACAATCATATGCCGTAAAAACCCAATTAAGAGGAAAATAGCAAAGGTTGATAAGAAATCAACCAAGAGATACATATCTAGTACATCAAAGAAAAGAGAGTAACTCTTCCAAGAAGATTGAGAGGGGAAGAGTTGAAGATTATTTAACCTAAGTATAAAGTAATACTGCAAAGTCCACTGTATCTTTCGTTGCAAAAAGTTTGGATTTTTTAAAGAAATTAAGATATTTAATGTAAGGATAGTTGTAAAAGATTGCACTGGCCGGCTCAGTGGAGCTCTTGCTACTGCGCTGTGGCGGATATCCACTAGGTTACTGTTAACATGCCCTAAGCAAGACCATGACAAAAGAATATGCCAATTAGAAACTTTGCTTTTGTGGGGTAGCTTCGCCGGAGTGGCCTCTTTGGACCGTCCTGGATGCTGAAGAAAGGGGGGAGCCGTTGTGGCCTCACCGTGATCCTGGCCGCTGAGCAAAGCAAGCAACCTGCATACCGAACAACCGTGTTAGTGCCTAGCCCGGACGGTGGTTGTCCGGGACGGCACTCCGACGGCCTAGTTAGTGACCGGAGAAGACGATGTGTGATAAATGTAGGGAGAGAGAGTGAGTTAAGAGTGTTTAATGAGGAGAGAGACCGCCCTTAATACGGTAGGTAAGTGGGGTATTTATAGGCACCGTGGGGCGTACCTCCCACGTCCCCCGGGTAGCTCAAGCGCGCTACCCACTCCTGACGCTTCAATCCCATCAAGTATGGCCCTGCAATGAGCATTTACACCTTGGTTGCCCTCGAGCACTGGGATTTGGCTTACGTCACCACGTCACACCTGTCTTTCATTTGAGCCAACGCGTGCGGGCGAAGCAACCGGGCACCCACGTGACGCTGCAGGTGTAGTCCTCTGACTAATAGGTGGGTACCATTAATGCTTGTTGCAGGCTGTCGGGCACGCCCGGAGCAGAGCCCTAGTGCACTCCGTCCTGTGCTCGTATGGCCGAGGCTGTGACAGCCCGAGCCCGACCTCGACGCCGTCGGCTTTGCCTCGGCGTGGCTGCCAGGCGTTCCCCTGAGCGCTACCCTCTACCGAGGAAGGGCTGGGCGTCACTCCGTACCCAACTATGCCCCGATCTCGGGCTAAGTCCATGGTACCTCGCATCCAAGCGCCCACAGGAGCGCGGTCTCGGATGTGTGTTACAACGCCGGCTACCGTCGGCCAGAGTTGACAGTAGCGAACCTCGTAGTGGGTAGGGGGCCAGATGGACCATGGTGAGCCCGGCCACTTCAAAGTGTAAGCGTAAGCGTACCCTGACCCCCTGCTTCGGTGGAAGGCAAGGTGGAGGAATAGCCCCCTTGCCTTGTGCCGAAGCAAAGGTGTTAGAAGGGGAGCGAAATGGCGTCAGAGGTACCTATCAGCCGGGCGCCCAATATCCGAGCCCCGATCGTGATGGAATAGAAAGGCGCCCTGTCTAATAGCCATCGGCCGAGACAATGAGGTGACTTGAGCCTTAGGTTCAACCGAACGCTATAAGGACGTAACCGCGTGCAAGCGAATCCGAGCACCCGTTCAACCGAACGCTGTGCCGCGGTGACCCGTAGCGATCATGGATGGAAAAGGTATCGTGCGACCGAACGCTCAGTACGGGATAAGTAGAACAACATGAGAACAAAGTTAAAGCGAAAAGGAGCCTAACATTAACACTTGGTAGCCCTCGGCATAACAAAAGTGCCCGAGACAAAAAAATGATAAGGGAATGATCCTAGCCGTAAAATTTTCTGAGTTTCGTGGCATTCCACGGATTACTAACAGCGGTGCCGTCCATCTCGGCAAGTTTATAAGCCCCGTAGCCAACCTTCGCCGTGATACGGAACGGCCCCTCCTGGTTGGGCATAACTTCTTCTTGTTCTTCTGTTGGACCACCTGGCGCAGAACAAGGTCGTCGACGGCAAACGGCCGCGCTCGCACGTGCTTATTGTACCCCCGAGCGACCTCCTGTTGATAGGCAGCGTATCGGATGTTAGCCTCGTCGCGAAGGTCCTCGACATGGTTGAGCTCGGCAGCGATGTGTTCCTCATTAGTGGCCAGGTGAAAGGCCTCGGTGTGATCCGAGGGCGCGGTGGCAGCGAGGAGAAGGACGGCCTCCATGCCGTACGCCATGGAGAACGGTGTTCGGCCAGTGCCGCGCCTGGGGGTGGTTCGGTAACCCCAGAGCACTTTGGCATGCCTCGCATCTCTTCACGTACTCCTCGGCCGATTTGCGCATCTTGGGCAACCAGTAGCCTTGCGTGATTGCGCGCTCGGCGAGGGACCGACCCCCCGAGTGGCAACCACTACTGCCCTCGTGCAGCTCGTGTAGGACCTGGGGGATTTCAAGTTCGTGCAAGACGCGGAGGTCCGGCACCATGTACGTGCGGCGATAGAGATGCCCGTTGTCCGAGATAAGGTAGGATCTGGACTGGCAGCGTATGTGGTGAGCTTCCTTCTTGTCCGTTGGGAGGGTTTGATTGCGAAGAAAGGCCACGAGGGGGTCCATCCAACTGGGGCCAAGGGTGACGCACATGATGTCCTCAGCCCCTGGTTCAAAGTTGGGGCTCGGAATGTCCCCGAGGGTGATCGTTCGACTACCGGTGACGTCCGAGCATGCGGACCCGAGCGCGGTGAGGGCGTCAGCGTGAGTGTTGTGCTCTCGTCCGACGTGCTGAAAGCCAACTCTCTGGAAGTCTTTTTTGAGATACTTGACATGGCTGATGTACTTGAGCATCCGAGAGTCTCCAGATCCGTACTCACTATTTAAGTGATTGACGATGAGCATGAAGTCACTGAAGACGTGCACTTCGTCGATACCGAGGCCCTTTGCAATGCGTAGGCCGGCGATGAGGGCCTCGTATTCGGCCTCGTTGTTGGTAGAGGGAAACCCGATGCTCATTGCGTACTCATGGAGTGTTCCCTCGGGGGATATTAGGACGATCCCTGCGCCTGCCCCTCGGCTGTTTGAAGCACCGTCAACATGCATGCGCCAGAAATCGCCGGTGTAGACTTTGGCGATCCGAGGTGGCGAACGCTTCAAGATGAAGTCGGTATACTCCGGGGCCGGTGTGCTCGGCAGTGGGTTACTTGAGCCCTCGGCATCATAATTGCTGGACTTAACGTCAGCATCCATCCTGGGCGTGAGCTCGGCAATGAAGTCGGCCAACGCCTGCCCCTTAATGGCCGTTCGAGGCTCATACTGGACATCAAAGTTAGCCAATTCCAGTGTCCACCTACATATTCTGTCCGAGAGGCCTGCCTTCCTCAGGATGGCACGTAGTGGGTACTCGGTGATCACAATGATGGTGTGGCACTAGAAATAAGAGAGTAACTTCCTTTTTGCAGTTATAAGAGCGAGTGCCAGTTTCTCAATTGACAGGTACCTGGTCTCGGCTGGCAACATGGTTTTGCTCGAGTAGTAGATCAGCTGCTGCTCCGAGCCTTCTTGCCTGACCAACGCCGAGCTCACGGCGTGCTCTGAGACTGCGAGGTAAAGATAGAGATCCTCATCCCCTATTGGGGTGACAAGGAGGGGTGCCCGTGACATGCACTTCTTTAGCTCTGCCAGCGCGACGTAGCACTCGGCCGTCCATTCGAACGCCCTCTTGCTGGTTTTGATGGATTGAAAGAAAGGGCGGCATACGTCCGAGGACTTGCTGATGAATCGGTTCAATGCTGCCGCCATCCCAGTCAGCCTCTGCACTTCCTTGATCGTTATGGGCGCTCGGAGATTTTGGATGGCAGTTATCTGGTTGGGGTCGGCCTCGATGCCCTGCCGAGTAACCAGGAGCGCGGTCTCGGATGTGTGTTACAACCCCGGCTACCGTCGGCCAGAGTTGACAGTAGCGAACCTCGCAGCGGGTAGGGGGCCAGATGGACCATGGTGAGCCCAGCCGCTACAGTTTTCTACTACAAAAATCTTGTAGACTGTACTTTTACTTTGAAGTCCAATGACCAAGTAAAATGGAGAGGAGTTTTACTGTCCAAGTGTTGGTACATGGAAGATCAGTGAAATTTGATTTTCCATAATTGTCATTGTCTTCCTTTTGCGTTAAAAACTAATTCTTCGCTTTTGAGTGCAATAGATAGGTTTTGTTGCTAGCGATTTCTGGGTCACCTCACCTATCTTGCAAGCATGTAAAACAGTTATTGGGATTAATTTGAAGTGTGCAAAAGAAAATTTATCACTATTATGAGAGCAGAGATTTAATTTGTTAACTTATATCTTTTTAAAAGAGAGGGAACAGAGAGGGAACATTACTCTTAGTTTTATTGATTGAAATGGTGTAGGCCCCCCAAAAAAGTGATGTCTTCCTTATTAAGAAGTGTATTGCAAGAGTGACAGCTACCCCCTTTCAACCAATAAGGAGAGTAATGTTCACCCTATTTTATAGGAGGCTGAACAAATTAAATTGCACTCGCTCCCATAACTATATATGAAATGCTCCATTATCAATAAGAGAGAACAAAGTGTTAGCAGAAAGATTGAAGAAGGTTCTACCTGTTCTTATCTCAGAGGAACAGTCAGCTTTTGTGGGTGGTAGAAATATCCAAGACGGAGTTCTAATAGCCAATGAAATTGCGGACTTGTGGAAGAAGAAAAAGCAGAAAGGTGTGATTTTAAAGCTTGATTTCCAAAAAGCTTATGACAACCTGAGCTGGAGCTTTCTAGTTGATATGTTATCCAAGTTTGGTTTTCCTCATACTTGGATTAGGTGGATCAAGGAATGTTTATCGTCAGCAAACGTCGCTGTTTTGGTCAATGGCTCTCCATCTGGGCAGTTTAGTATGGAGAAGGGGTTGAGACAAGGGGACCCTCACTACTACAAAATGGCATAAAGATCACGCTCAGAATGTCTCAGTTTTTTAAAACCGTGACAAAATAACATAAACTATAGTTTTAATCTCAGTTATACAAAAAATTGTGGTGAAAAGATTTTTTAATCTCAGTAATCCTAAAACTGAGATTATAA
>JAXBDA010008114.1:0-15684 GCA_036023075.1 Gaultheria prostrata | reverse complement strand
ATATATCATCAAATAATATAACACTGCCAATCCTCAATATATATAGTCCGTCCTCACTACATAAAAATCCTGGCTCTATCTGGTAAATGCTAACAACACCACAATTAATCTAGTTATGCACAAATCATACATACACCCAAAATACCAAAAATACTGTGATGTAACAGTTGGCTAAAATCTCAATAGAACAGTGCATCAAAAGCCAGAATAGGGGGCAGACATCCTAGTCATTACAACATGTCGAGAGGGCAAAATCTGAAAAGGGTCTTCAAACTCGGTGCGTAAACCGGTTTGGCCTATTTCTGGCCCCGTTTCGATTGGGAGGAGGATGAAGTGGGTGGTTGTGGTTGTTTGATGGCTGCAGGCAATGGGAAGAAGTTGTCATCCATGAATATTTGCGTGCACCTGCACTCCTCGCTACAAAATGCTTTGTCGCCTCTGTATCACAAACCCAGCATCGTAAAATCATAAGCTAAAAGTAAAGAGAAAATAGAAAAAAAAAGAAAAGAGAGTGATTTTCACACTCTTCTTTTTAGAATCCACACTCCTTTTTTTTTTTCCCCACATGAATTTAAGGTGAGTTCCATAAAATCAACATTTGATAAATGAGAAGCAACCTAAGACTATTTTCAATAGACATCTCTCACACATCCAAGGGCAACATTGTAAATTCATGAAAATGGAGTGTGGATTGATTGTAAAGACTAAGGGTATCCCCAACAAACTCCCTAAATTGGCTCTCATCCCTATTTTAGGGAGCCAAACCCCAAATTAAGGCTCCAAGAGACTCCCTAAACTCCTCCCTAAAATACAAAAATGAATAGTACCTCCCTAAAATCCCCCCAATTTAGGGAGGCACTATTCACTCCCTACCCATTTTTTTTTATTTTTTCTCTCTCCTTCCCCTGGCTGTTTTTTCTTTCTTTCTTTTTTTTTATTCTCTCTCGTCTCTCTCTTACTTTTCCCCCATATATTATATTTTATTAAAAATAGGGAGTGTTGTTGGAGTGTTGATAGAAAAAGTGTCAAGTTATAATAGATATATGCACTGTACACTGCCTAATTTACTAACTCATTGTTGGGGTTGCTCTAAAGAGAATAGAAAAATGGGGAAGTGATTTTCACGCTCTTCTTTTTATAATCCACACTTTTTTTTTTTTTTGTGTCTTTATCCTTGTGAATTTAAGGTGAGTTCCCATCTGATAAAATCGACATTTGCTAAAATGAAAAGAAATACTCCCTCCGTCCATTTTTAAGTGATCCATACGAAAATACGTCTAATTTTAAACCCATAAAAAATATATTTCTCTATATAATTTTTTAATTTTTTTATACCAAATTAAAGTGCTCATTGAGTACTTTAATTTGGTGCAAAAAAATTAAAAACATTCTACAGAAGTGCTTTTTTTAACGTCCACAAAAATACACATTTCCCAAGCGGATCACTTAAAAAAGGACGGAGGGAGTATTGATTTAGTAAATAAGAAAACCCCTAAGACTATTTTCAATACACATCTCTCACACATCCAAGAGTAACATTATAAATTCATGATAATGGATAAAAAAAAGGGTGCGTGGATTGATTGTGAAATGGTGAATGTGAAAATCAATAATTTCCCTAAGAAAAAAAGATTAAGGTGCATTTTGCCTCATGAAAGTTTTGTCTTTTCACACATAGCTCCTGTTAATGTTTAATTCTATCAACCTCAAGAGTTGACAAAGTGATCTTGCATTAGGATTTGGGAGTTTTCTCTCATCTAAGGTTTCAGGTTTGATTTTCTCTTGCCAACAAACTCTTGGGGCCACTAGGGTATATGACCACTCATTACCTCTAGGACCCCAGAATTAGTCGAAGTGTACGCAAGCTGACCGGACATCCAGTTATAAAAAAATTAAGAAAAAATGTTTAATTCTATCAATGTTTCCATCTATAGAATCGGTTTCACTATGCTCAAATGAATTAAATTCTAATTAAGCCAAGAAATAATTTGTTCGAGTGTTCGAGATTTGTTTAAAAGCTTAAACGAACTTTAAAAATGTTCAAATCACGACTGCACTAGAGTTCAAAGTATGAACATGGACTTGAACTCTTAAACCGAACAGAACACGTGATGGAAAAGAAAATAAATTAAGGGAAAATTATTTTCCCTTGTTTGGTTTGAGAAAAAACAATTTTTCCTCCTCACGTTTCTCAAACTTTTTCTTTCCTTTCCCAAGTTCCGAAGAGGCCCTAATATTGAAGTTAACATAACTGTTTGTCTGCTCTTGCCAAATTTGGGGGTAAACAATAACAAATAATCCCTCCGTCTCTTTTTTACGTATGTTATCTCGTAATTTCAACTTAGTTTCTCTCTCATCAATTTTAAATACTTTTACATCTACTTTCCACTACTTACTCTTATCAATATAATAATGCCCACTAACTTTTCAAAGAGAAATCTACTTTTAAGAGCAAAATAGGAAATATATCCACTAATTTTTCAAAATACATATTTATTAAGGGACAATCCAAAATGGAAAGTTACACACTATAAAAGAGACGGAGGGAGTACTGAAAAAACTTTAGAGCTTACTTGTACATGAAGATGTCTTTCCCAAGCAAGATTTTCTGTTTGCAGAGAAAACACTGATCGAGAAAACTACCACCGGCCCCGTGACTTGACCGTCGGACGGAGACTTCCATTGAGAGAGGATGGGGTGGTTGAGGTGAGGGTTGAGTCGAAGGTGATGAAGAAGGAGAGGATTTTATCTTATCGGCTTTGGTAATAACTTGAGCTTTAATTAGATTCTTGTTATTAAGAAGCTTTGTTGAGTCTAACACAATGCTTAATCCCACCATTCTCTCTCATGGTCTCTATCCCCTCCTGGCCTCTTTCTAGTAGTTCATTGAGTGGTGGATAAGGCAGTGTTTTGGTTGGATGAATTGACGAATAAATAGAAGAGAAAGGCCGAAGGGTTTATCCGGTTGGTTACTGGTTTGCTCCCCACATAATTAATCAAAGTACAATTCTTGAAGTAGAACTACAAGAAAGTAATTTCTTTAAAAATTTTTAGTTTCGGCGAGGATGATTTGACTGTGATCGGACCGTGGAGGAAATTATCGGTACAAGTAAACTAGTCCGAACACCCGTTTAATAAAAATATTAAATAAATGAGAGAGGGAGGAGTGACGTAGCGAAGGATCTAACTGGTAGTGCTATGTAGCTGCCACGTACACACCCACACCATTTATTCTGTAGCTACTAAATTATGAGATTTTTGTCTTCTTGTATTTTGTTTTCTTCTTCCATGTACATGAACCACTCATTTCGTACGTACACAATGTTTTTTTTTTTCCTTATGTCGGTGTCTTGGAAGTTGGAGTGTCGCTATTGGTGAAATGATGTGAGGATACGACGATCAAAGCCAAGCCCAAACAAATGAGCAATTTTTCGGTAGTAGCAAGTGGTATCTGCTCGGCGTATTTAGGTTGTTCATTTTTATTTTGGATTGTCTGGATTTAGAGAGAGAAAGAGGAGAGAGTGAAGAGAAATGGTGTTTTAATTTCGGCTTTCCAATATACTTTTGAATGGCCCAACAACAATGTTCGGATACCACACGTAGACTTAGCCACATGGTACTCGGTAGGTACCCAAATTTTTTTCCAAACGAATATAGTATAAGTGTCCATTTTGTTTGCATTTAAGGGGTGTTTGGTAGCTTCATTTAAGGGGTATTTTGAATCTGGTAAGAGTGTTTGAGATAAATATACATAATGCATTTTGTAATAGAAGTAATATTTAAGAGATATGTACAAAATATATTTTCTAAGTCTTTTTATTAATCAAAATGGAAAGGTGAAAAATGAAAAGTCAAAAAGATCCTCACAACCTACTTTTGGCGGCTCCTCACTAATGTCAAATTTTGATAATGAATTTTGGCTTAATGTGTTTCGAGTATGGGCAGCCAAATAAACAAACTTAAAAATGGGAAGTAGAAAATGTGAAAATTAAGGGGTGTTTGGGAGCCTCATTTTCAGCTTTTCATTTTAAATTTTTTGGCTTTTTGACCTTTTGGATTATGATCAGAATGTATTTTGAATCTGGTAAGAGTGTTCAGGAGAAATGTGCAGAATGTATTTTGCAACATGAGTAATGTTTAAGAGACATGTGCAGAATACATTTTGTAGATCTTTTTGTTAATCAAAATGGGAAAAGTAGAAAATGAGAAGTCAATTAGCTCATCACCCCATACTTTGGCCTTTTGCTCTCCTTCATCAAAAATAAAAAATGCATTTTGTTAGAATTCATTTTGGGGGAGATAGTCAAACAAGCAAAATACAATATATATATATATATAGGAAGAGGATCTTATAAGGGTTCCCTTTCATAGCTTATGTAAGGGATTTTCCGTTTGAGATTGAATTTCGACAATCCAAACCGTTAGATGCGTTTAGAATGTGTTTTTAAGGTCCAATGTGAGGATTCGTAAAAAAAGAATACCCGGAAGGGTTTGATCCGAGTATTTTTCGATAAAAAATGTATATGTACGTTTTTTTATCGAAAAATACTCGGATCAAACACTTCCGAGTATTCTTTTTTTACGAATCCTCGCATTGAACTGTAAAAACATGTTTTAAACGCATCTAACGGTTCGGATCGTCGAAATTCAATCTCGAACGAAAAATCCCTTACATAAGCTATGCAAGGGAGCCCTTATAAGATCCTCTTCATATATATATATATATATATATATATATATATATATATATATAAGGTCCAACGCGAGGATTCGTAAAAAAAAAAAATACCCGTTAGGGCTTGATCCAATCAGTTTTTGAAAAAACGCTATGTATAACGTTTTTATCGAAAAATGCTTGGATCAAGCCCTTTCGGGTATTTGTTTTTTACGAATCCTCGCGGTAGACCTTAAAAACACATTTTAAACGCATCTAACGGTTTGGATTGTCGAAATTCAATCTCGAACGAAAAATCCCTTACATAAGCTATGTAAGGGAGCCCCTATAGGATCTTCTTCCTATATATATATACATATATATATATATATGTATATATATATATATATTGTCCTAAAAAAAAATATATTGTCAAACAAGCTCTCAAACACCCTTCGTCGGCCAAACAGGCCTCTCCGTCCCCAATTTTTTATTCCAATTGCCACTTTTTATTGTCCTAAAATTATTATTCCAATTAAAAAGTAATTGGTGAAAAGTGAGGCATTTACTTTTTCACCCTTACTTATAGGTAGAGAGAGAACCAGTTTCTTTATTGATCATTATACTTCCCATCAAAGTAAAGTTTATTTAGGAAATACTTCTTTATTTGACCAATAACATAAAAGATTGGACACCCTTGAGCTACCCAAAATTATCCGGCTTTAGAGGGGTGCGATTTTGACGATTTTCGCCTTCCTTATCCCCTTTACAAAACCCTCACACCACCATCTCTGTTGTTGTGAGATTGAACAGAGAAGGGTTTGTGTGCAATTTGGCGGCGATTTGGGGCGATCTCATTTGAACACTTCAAGTATAATGATTTTCGACCAAGATTTACGTTTTGTGTACTGATTTTTAGATCTATGTTGAAAGATTTCGAATTTATCGATTTAGGGTTTGTGTACTGGAAATTTTCAGTTGTTTAAGGGTTTATGGTTTGTGTTTTGTATACTGGATTTTTCGATCTTATATATGTGTACAGATTTCGAATTTGTGTTAGGGTTTGTGTTTTGATTTTTTTAGAGTTTGTTCAATTGGAAAAAACAGCAGTTCAATGAAATAAATTAATATAACTTGAAATCGTCCAAAATTAATTAAATAGATTAATTTTGTAATTATATGAATTAATTTAATGCATAATCAAGTTTGGGACAACACAATGGCAAAAGAGTCATTTGACAGCTTTTCTCATTATCCACCCCTCTCATCCACTCCATTTTATAAAATATTCAAACTAAGTCAAAAGTTATCCCCTTTTTTAATTCTCCATCCAAACCATCTACTTTTTTATCCCCCTTCCATAAACATCATATTAATGTGGGCCAACCTCAAAAAATAATACTCAATCTTATCTTATCCCCTCCATAACTTATTCCCTCAAAATTTAACTCCATCCAATCGGGGCAATAGTGTTTAGATTTTAGAATTTGTAATAACATCAGTTATGTCAAAGATCACGATTGAAAATCGTTTGATATATTTCAAACACATCTATATCATTGCATTTTATTGGTAATACGAATTACCGTTAGGGTTGGTATACGGATACCGTATAAAATCAATCCCGAGATTAAAAATCAGATAAATATGGGACTAACCATTTGGGAATCCATTTGTTCGGAATTGTCATTCATATTTTGGAGTGGTCATAATCTAAAAAATTACTCCCTCTGTCTGTGTTTATTGTTCGTTTTTTGGAATTTGTGCGACTTTTCAATTAATTTATATACTAATCAAGAATTTGTAGTCTAGCGGTTATTTTATAGTACTCCCACAAGAGAGACCATGGTTCGAACCCCAGCAGAGGCATTTGGAATTTAGGGCTATGGATAGCCTCTAGACTTCCCTCAAGACTAACTCACTAACTTACATGCTAATCCCCCACTGATGTATATTGAATGACAAAAAAAAAAAAAATTAATTTGTATATTTCAATACAGGTCTAAAAAAAATATGTAATATGAATCTTGTTCCATATATTTCAATTACTTATATTATTTAAAGTTTTTAAAATCATACAAAACATGATAAATTAGAAGATATAAATATATAAAAGGTGACAAAAACTCTGAAAAAGAACCAACAAATGCGGACAAATGGAATATATCACAACGATTATGTGCTGGACCATACATAAATATATAGCCCTAAAGACTTGGAGACTAATAGTCTCAAACCATTAGGAGAGGAGGGAAAAGAAAGAGCACCCATTTATAGTCACATTAAAATGTTTCAAAGAGTATATTTGGACCCATATGTGGGCCAGACCTACAACAAGCTGTATATACGACAAAACTAACTTATCAATTATGCTAGCTGTCAAAAAATAAATAGTAAAAACAACACCAATGTGACAGTGACAAATGCTTTCAGTTTAAGAATAGGTAAGAAAATTGACTTTTATATGCATTTTATTTTTCATTTTGTAGTGGGCCGAAATAAAATGACCAAAGGGGCTGGCGATGTCTCGTACTTATAGCCCAGTGGGCCGGAGGGTCCAAACCCAACCTACAATCGGGAACGGGCTTAAATGCTGCCCGAGCCCAACTAAACCGTCTCGGAACCGACTCGGTCTAAGCCAACGTGTCGGCCGGAACGAGCTTGTCTCGGCCGAGCTACCGTAGATCAACCGGGTCGGTTGAACCGGAAGAGTCAGGAAGGATCAAGAAGATATGACGTCCTCTGACATCATCCGAGGCGGTTAAGTCACGTGGCAGCCTCGCTCCAGGATCACATGGTGCAACGAGTTACAAGCTCACGCCGTGATGATTGTGCCCGAACGGTTATGACACGCGTCAAGCTGTGATTTGGGAGATCTTCATGCAACGGAATGAACGTGATTGCGTGACGTTTGGGGACGTCACCCGTAGCAAATGACTAAGGTGCCCCCGTACTTGGAGCACCTATATAAAGGAGGAGAAGAAGCCCTGAGGTGGACATACACAACCCTACTCAATTTTTACTTCCCTCTGGTTCCACCTCCTCCATTCTCTCACTACACCGTCGGAGTGCCTTCCTTGGCCAACTTCCGGCCAGGTTGGGCGCTAACGCTGGGTTCTACGTGCGCAGGTGATTCAAGAGACGTGAGATCCAGTCCCTACCGGTGAAAGAGAGTCCGAAGGAGGTCCGTCGGAATTCAGGACACCACACATTTCATTTTCCAATTCCAAGAATCAGATGGAAGAATTTCAGTTTAAGAAAAAAAATCCAAGAATTTGATTCTATCCTAATTATGAGGAGCCAGGAAATCAAACATTAATTTTCTTCAAATTAGCCCAAGTTATCTACATTACAAATAAAATGGTCTGAATTTCACAAGAAAAATAATTTTTTAGAATAATTGAAATTCGTATGACAAGAGGTTAGGGGTTCGAGTCATGTTAACGACGTCCTCTCAAACCTGGTCCTCCTACAAAGCCCAGCTATGGTTTACGAGTCTTTGGTAAAGTGATAGTTGCTATGACTCTTTGTTCCCTTCGAGAGTCCCTTGAGGATCCAAAAGTACTTGTAATCACACTAGGGCAGGGTCGTTATGCAGCTTGCCTGATCGCCCCCTCATCTGCCCTTTCGGCTTAGCAAAAAATGTTTCGTGGAGCCTAGTTTAGAGTTAAATCATAGATTGACTTACTCATTAAGGAAGCACCAAACAATCTGTTCGCTGTCATTCTACCTGAACCTTAATGGGGGATTGAAGGAAAGAAAAATGCCTTAACAATCTGTTCGTAGTGTTCATTTACAGGACTAAAATCAGAATATTTGATGTCACAGGATGAGTTATTCGATATCTTACATCCAGACGTAGACATAACAAACAATACTAATAAATAACAAAAAATGGTTACCACCCGTGCATTTCTCCCAACGGAAGGGAACAGCCTTTGCATACAAGTGAGCAGGGTTCGACTCCTCTCTAGGGCAGGTACCGCAATTTACCTAGCGGGTTGGGGTGGATATTGTTTTGGCTCATTCAGAGGTTCTACACTCTTTAGACAGGTCCAATTAGTGGCCCTCCTATGGACTAGTTCTTTCGTCAACCAAAAAAGCAGGGGAAAAAAAAAAACGGAGAATGGTAAATGGTGGTACATAATAAAGCATCCCCATACTGATGTACATGAGCCAAATCATTCCTTCTTATAACACATCAAGTGGCACCAACAGAAAAGTACAATTAGTTTGTGATCTGTTTGGCCTTCAAATCTTATTGTATGAAACACATCATGTGGAATTTCGAATTGAGATTTCCCTCCACCAAATCCTTGATTCAAGATACACATACAACCGAAGAGGGAAGGGAAAATCAGAACTTTTTGATGAACTCGAGAATGTGTTGGTTGATCTCATCAGGCTTTTCTTGGTTGATGAAGTGTGCTACACCTTCCATGACAACAATTTCATCCAACAAAGGCACGTACTTCTTGAACCCGCCACCATGTATGTATTCTTTGGCGCCAGGGATGTTATAAACCAAGTCTAAATCACCCACTACGAATTTCGTAGGCACTTTAACTTGGGCCTCTGTCCAGGGTGCCGTGAGTTCCCAATTTCTGCAACGAGCAAGGGCATAAAGGTAAAGATATCTAAACTAAAGAATTGCAATAACCTCCTTTTGGCTTTCTTTCCCTACTTTCTTTGTTTGGTTCTTAGTTTTCAGAATGAGGGCAAGTAATAATTTTTGCCCTTCTCGTTTTGAGGCTCCGTTTGTTTCATCCAAAATATTTTTCGGTGTAAAATATTTTTCATGAAAAATAAATTTGCCAAAAAGAAAACTTCAACTATATAAACATATTGAGAACGAAAAGGTGCCAGCCTTGGCGGAAGAGACGAGGCTGTGAATGAAAAGGTTGATTGAGCAATGAGGAAACAGGAAACCAAAAACGACTTACATCCTTTCCGGGAGGAAAACATTTTCATCCATATGACCACAATGTTTTACTTGCCGTCTTTTCCCAAACCAAACACCAGAAAATAGGTAAACCATTTTACAGGAAATTATTTTACGTCAAATAAACGGAGCCTCTGAGTTTTCCTTTCATTTTCTTCCCTCTTTCTTTGCTTTCTCTTTTACGAAGATTAGCTTGATACAAGCTGCTGTATCCTTTCAATTAGGTGAATTTCTCCATATTGGTGGGAAAAAGTTTTCCTTCCAAGAAATCATCACCATAAAGACTTCACTAAGAACATCAAAATCCAAAAACAAAAACGTGTTAAGTTAGTAACTTACAGATCGAAAGCTCGGTAGTAGTTAAATCCTCCCGTGAAGCCGTTCTTTTCAAATTTGCCGGTATAATAATCAACATCTTCTTCTGATAACCAAGAAGGCAAGATGGCTGGAGTATCAGGAAATCTCTCAAATCCTTTTCCTTTAGGGAAATACAATGCATCCGGATGGCGATACGTTAGGATTTTTTTGACCACCTCTCTAACACCAATCTGGGCAAATTCAGCTTCTATATCTCCAGGTTCCTGCATACAACATTGCTTAGATTAGATTTTAATAGCATCTTAACCAAACTGTCGATAAGTTTGAACCTCTACCAATCCCCCGTAAAAAACCTAACAAATGGCTTATTGTTGAGATCCTTATTAAGAAATTCAATAGAAGTACACACTCATTATTTCTGCGTCTCATTTTTTGAGTGCCACACACTTTTTACCCTCTCAAGTCCTAATTTGAGTTCCGCAGCAGAACTGTATATCATCCGATGTTCTAAATTTTCCAGAAAATGCAATGGACATAACTATTGCCCGTTCCAAAAATTTCAAGCTTTAAAATCCCTTGAAGTGATTGCTTGATTATAGCTTCCCTTTCACTTCTCTGCTTGTACAGGGTGCAAAAAGAAAAGCAAATAAAAAATGTAAAAAGGATCACTTGGATTGTTGTTAGCTAGCAACAACCCAAGTCGTCCATAAATTCATCTGCAAACTCAAATCTCCACGACAACAGCAACAACAAAAGAAAAAAAAGACGGTCCACCTTGTTCACTTCACATTTTCAAAAAAATTTCCAAAAAGATTCTTTCTTCATCTCTCATCTTTCCAATCATTAATCACATTTCTCTCTCTACTCATACCCTTCCCTCCAATCATTATTTTCATTTCTCTCTCTATCTCTCTCCAATTATTACACCTCTCTCTAATTATTACTTTTTCCAAAAACCCATCCAAACACTATCTCAAAAAAAATTCCAAAAATATTTTTCTCAAAATTCTCAACCAAACACAGGCGTTATATTTTCAAGCCAAACTCCCTCATATTCTCAATGAACATGTCCAAATTAGGACCACATTGAAAAAATTCATCTGAAATAGTCAGAACTAGATGTGGTAGCTAATGAGAATTTAACTTTCATCTATTCTTCATTCAGCAGTCAAGCAATTGAAACAGGGCTAGTATACAATAATGAAGAAACTGTGCACAAACCTAGCAAGTACTGATCAAATCAACATGGCTTCACGCTAATGTAGATTAATTATGTGTAAAAGAGCTGAAACATAGATAAATTACGTACAAAGAATCAAGATCTTACGGATCAAGGTCTTTTCAAATCATCGTTTCCATAAGAATTTTCAGTTCTTGAATTAGAAACGGATCATTCTCATAAGATTTTTCGGTTCAAAAAGTCCGTGAAAATGCTTTTTACAGATTTACTGGCTGCATCATTATAGAGCTAGATAGAAGCCTCGTCAAAAATTGGCAATCAAAGATTCAAGAAGTGTAAAACAGATAGGTAGATATGGTCTATCTAACCCAGAATTTGGAGGGTGTAAGCAAGAGAGAACCTGAAATCTGCAAATATAGTGGTCATCGCCAAACAACCGTCGAAACATAGCAACAGTCTTTATCATAGGATTCCTGGGACTAAACTGGACGCTTAAACTCACATAAGCCTTGACTCTATCAGGCCTGTACAAGCACAAAAACCACGCGATAATCGCCCCCCAGTCATGCGCAACTAAAAACACCTGCAGTACATATATGTGTCTCATCAACAACAATTTACAATCTTAACAAGTTTCAAAGAACAATCAAAATTTTCCCTGGAATAACTAATTACAGAGATGTGTCCAGAAGATTCTGAAGCACATAACTCTCATTATTTCACAAAGTCCACATGTATCGAACGATTCCGGATGTCTGTGCATCAAGGTTTTAAATAACAGTATTGGAACAGTTAATAGTAACAGTATCGAGAACATCAAACGACACATAACGAGAATCGATTGTGGTGGTCTTGAAATTTTTGGAAATCAATTTTGACAATAAACAAAAAATTTCCTAAATCATCAGTAATGGTCGTGAACCGGTCATTGAATTCGAAACGGACTGATATTTAACGGAAACTAACCAATACATAAACGATTTTCCATCTTGCCGATACATCTCAAAAATAGTTATGTGTCAGCCAGCACGATTGGCTGATATTTAAAACCTTGATGTGCGTATTAATGAGTGTACAAACTGTTTTCTCCAATTGAAAATCGAACACAACCAATATTGTACTGAAAAATTATTAACTGGGATAATTCTAAAAATACAGAGAAAATAATTATAAATGTACAATTGTTTGAAACAAAAGTGAAATCAATTGACCCCGCATCCATAAAGAATCCGGCTATGGGTACCAATTCAGTTATTTTCTCTTTGTTTTTTTTTTGTTGAAACAGTCAATTCATATCATCAACAGCCATCCAGCAAGTCCAGTCAACTAGTGTTTCACTGAGAATCTAAAATCCTGAATTCCAAATAAAAAGTTACTAGATGATTGGATCAACCACTCCTAGTTTTTCAATCGAGCTGATTTTTTTTATAAAACTACTAGTATTTTTTTTTATAAAACTACTCTAATTTTTTTTTTTTTGATAATTATTAACGACTTGAATTATTTGTCTGGAATCCGTAGCAACCCCCAACACAGCTATCTGTCTATACACTAACCGTACAAAAATAGACGGTACCTATAGAATTTTCACATCCATATATACAAGATAGGGAAAAAAATTGTTAGCCTTTTCCCTTTTGGGCCCTAAGCGGCATATGATTGTCGGGTTGCGAGGGTGCCAACCTTGTTGGGATGCTCGTTTTCCGGAGTGATGCCGTTCATCTTAGGTTCCCTTTAATCTTTGTAATCCGTTTTCAAAGATTAATAAAATCTTTTTCGCCGTTCAAAATAAAAAACAAAGGAAAAAAATTTGGGTACCCACTGGCCAGCTATGTTGGTACTCAAATGGTGCATCTGGATCCAAAAGTGTATTGGATAGCCAACCTGGTACTACTTGGCTCATGTTTCCCCTCTCTTTCCCCTTTCTCTCTCATGTTTCTTTCTCCATAATCCGGACTGTCTAATACCGAAATGCGCCGATACCACTTGGTACTTGTTCGGCACTGAAAACTCGATCGATATAAATAGATAGATAGATACTAGATTAGTAGGGAGCCAACCTGTTTTTCGTCAGGCGCGATGGCATCGAGGAGTGCAATGATGTCTCCGACCACATGGAGGGTGGTGAATTTAGTGGAATCATCAAGTGGTGCTCCGGTGGTGTCGCCGTAGCCACGGAGGTCCGGCGCCACCGCACGGTAGCCGTGAGCCGCCATGAAGAGGATTTGGTGGCGCCATGAGTACCAGAGCTCCGGGAAGCCGTGGAGGAAGAGAACAAGTGGACCTTGGCCTTTCTCTGCTATGTGGATGTTTATACCGTTTGCTGTGATCGTCTTGTGCTCTATCGTCTCCATATCTCTCTCTCGAGATCGAATTATCAGTGCAATAATGACCGGCGGCTCTTGTCTTTTAAGTAGTATCCGGAAAAAGATACCCCGCCGTCCCAAAATTTTATCTGGCCCGCAAAATAAGAATTTGAAAATAATAAAAAGAATTCAACAAAAATTCAATATTTTTTTTAACAATTTACTAGGTATCAACTTGAATTTATCAAAAAAATTTGCATTTTTTTTTCTAATTACTTTTAGATTTTCATTTTACGAATCAGACAAATTTTGAGACAAAGGGAGTAGCACGTATAAGGATAATACTATAATAAGCTTTAAAAAATGGATAGTTGGTGGCCCCCTTTGACCGGAGAATGGATTGTTTTTTCATCATTTATCTTGTCTGGTTAAAATAAAAAGTAAGGTAAAATTATTGTTTGGTGAATCATTCACTAATAAAAGTACACCAGTCAAAATAGGTGAGCTTTAAAAAATACTTTAAAAAATTGGTAAGTTTTTTAATCACGTGTGCAAGCGCATGTATCAAAGCAAACGTATTTTTTTATGGCAAGGGTATGGATTGAAAATGGGAGCGAAGAGACCTACTAATTATTTACGTGACTAAGTGAAGGCCATCCCTGGGATAAGCTCCTCTTGGGCTTTCTGTATCTAGCGATGACAATTTTTTCCCGATCCGTTCGAATTTGATCCGGTCTCCAATTCAAATGGATCAGCGTTTTGGAGATCTGTTCGGAGATTGGAACGAATTTGGGGATTTTTTTAAAAAAAATCGGGGATCGGATCGGAGGCGGGGATAAGTGTATTCCCGCTTCGAATCCGATCCGTCCCCGAATCCCCGTTTCTATATATATATACATTATATACTCCCTCCGTCCCAAAAAGTTTGGCCTAATTATAAATTTCAAAATTTTATGTACAATACACTATGCTACCCAAAACTTGTAACTTTTCAAGTTTGTCATTCATTAGTTGACTCTAATAAAATAGGAGTTAATCAAGTTTTGAATTTAAATTATTTTCCAAAAAGCCAAAAATCTTGCCCGCCAATGTAGTCAGAGAACTTTTTCAAAATTTTAAAACACACTTTAAACTTTAAAATTTTCAATTATTCTTCTTTTGATCTCATTGTTTTAACTGTTAAAAGCATTTCAAGAGCAGAAATGGAATTACCGACTTTCCTTTGTTGAAAATTTTAAATTGGTCCTATATTTTGGAATAGACAAAAAAAAAAGTAGGCCAAACTTTTTGAAACGGAGGGATTATAAAGAAAAAATAATGAAGAAACAACTGTTACCCACACTACCCCCCCCCCCCCCCGTCTAATATCTTCTTCTCCTCTTTTTTTTTCATTGAACGGTGATCTTCTTCCCCCTTTGAAAGTTGACCCCAGATCGACCTCTCCTCCCTCTACCAGTGGTCTAGTACAACATCCACCTCTTATGGTGTCGATTCGGTTCTGATCAGTCCTTCTGGCAGAGGTTACCGCGGTTCAGGTCGTGGTTACCTCTCTCTACCAGCAGTTTTCTCGTAATTGTATGTCCGCTTCGGCTCCAGGTTGAGAACTCGAGGTCATATATTTCTTAATTTCCAACTCTGTCCTTCGGATTCTTCCTATTTTTGTATTTTTTTAAATCTAGAGTTAATTAGTCAGATCAAAAAAGAAATCAAGGAATTTCCCCGAATCCTCGTTTGGATACCTGTTCCCCATTTGGGGCGGGGATGGAGGGGAGAAAATAATCTCCATTGGGGATTGGAGCGGGGACGGGGACGGGGACTGGGGAGGGATTTGGGAGCAGGGATAGTAGTCTCCGGCTTCGATCCGTCCCCATTGCCAACCCTATCTGTACCCCTTCGTGCTTTCATTTTGTGGGCTCATTTAGGTCGTACAATCATGATCCCAGTAATTCTATAGCGTGAACAAGCAAAAAAGAATATGTCTGCAGAAAAATAAGTTGTCAGAAACTTGATATACATGTGAACAAGTTGCATTTGAAAAATGAAGGACAAATACATTATAAAGGTATAATTTACGAAAAATATGAATCTTGTTTGAATATCTATCAGTATTTGATCACACTGATTTTTGTCACATATAAGTTTGGTTTGTTGGGTTTAACGGAGAAAATTTTGGGTGCAAATAGGGTATGGGTGACGTGGTGCCCCCTCGGCGCATCCGAGCCGTCCAAAAATGCATCGGACGGCTCGGATTGAAACACACTTTTTATTTTCTTTTCTAATTTTT
>JAXBDA010008113.1:0-15685 GCA_036023075.1 Gaultheria prostrata | reverse complement strand
GGGGGGGGTTGACGAAGTAATTGGAGGACATAAATCTCTAGGTAAGGAAGGGACTTCGAAAGTTCCTCAAATTCCATAGACAGGGTGTGATGCCGACGAGGATTTTACGAGGGAGGTTGGTTTTTCTCGGGTGCATTATGGGGATGTGTCTTTTTTGGATCTGGGAATGTGCAGTGCTGCTACGTGTAGTGCAATTCTAACCGTCCATCTCGGAAATTAGTAGTTTAGATTTTTTGAAACAGTTCGCGCGAACAGTTTCAAAAAATCCGGACCATTGATAACACATTTGAACGATCATGATTGCACAACACATAGCTGCGCAGCATGCCCCGCTTCCGTCTTTTTTGTTTTTTTTTTTCAATGATCAGGGTGTCTGGATCAGGTTACACGCGCTTCGACCAGTGGCGTAGCTAGGAATAAATGACAAACTCAAGTAATTTTTTATTTTGTTGTAAAAAACGATGGCAATACGAACTTTTTTTCATCGAAAACACTAGCAAAAAGAATCATATTCATCAACCGACATTAGAGTTCATTACCTTTCCATAAAAAATACTAACAAAAGTGCCATAGTCATGAGCAAATAGGGGCCTTTCATATGACTGAGGCTTTTGGGCCTATGTCATGTTAGCTTCCCACATTGGTAAGTTTGGGATTGTGCTTGTGTTTAAAAGGGTTCTTTTTCCCTCACTAGTCAACAACTCCCTAATTGAGTGAATTTAGTGGAACTACCCTAAGCTTAAAAAAAAAGAACAAAAGTTACCTAAGTAAGGTTTTACAATAGACCACGACGAATTTCAAAAACATTCTACACTACTAGAATTCGTGAGAATGAGGGCTGAGAATGTGTACATAGAGTGAGGATTGAGAGCGAAAGCGGAGGGTATTACGAAAAGATTACCTAACTACGGTTGTGTGTAGGTTTGTCATAGCCTTATTTAAAAGTTTGTGGGAGAAAAGAAAAGGCCTCTTAATTTATTTAGGAAAAGTTCAAAAGTAAAAACAAAATAAAAATTTGAAAATTTCAATGTTGGCACAGGCCCACACTGGCCCTTAGCGTTGGCTTCGACTAACCCACTCTGGTCCTGTTTCTGACGGACCATTCTCGCTGGGATTAGAGGATTCACAATAAATTACGTATTTTTTTTGCAGCCTGACCCCAAGAACTGAACCCCATTAATTGTGTGGCCAGTGGGGAACAATTTGGATGTGCTTTCAATCAGCTGCAGTAGTAGTAGAAGAATATAGTTATCATGATTATTTTTCCTGATACCAAAGTTGGTCCTCGCACAATGCCAAATCATGATTGAGCACACCAAATGCCCTTTCTACATCCTTTCAGCATGCCTCATGCATCCTTGCAAATAATTGTTTTGGATTATCAAGTCTAGAGATTGTCTAAACAATAGTTTCTCATTTAGGATATATACCATTAGCAAGATAGTATCCCATATCGTAATGGGGTACATTGATAGTATAGTTGGCAGGAGGGGCGTGCCGCGCATCAAAGGCGGAGAAGAGATCGGAACAATCGAGAACATTGATATCATTAATGGACCCATGCATTCCAAAAAAAGCATGTCATATCCACAAGTCGTAAGAGGCAACAGCCTCAAGAATTATTGTAGGTTTATTGACATGTCTAGTAAATGGACCATGTCATCCGGTTGGACAATTTTTTCATTCCCAATGCATACAATTTAAACTTCCAACAAACCTGGAAATTCACGACTCTCCTTTTTTGTTGAAGTCTGGCAGCGTCTTCCTCATTTGGGGATTGTTCACTTTGACGACTATTATATAACAGTATATTCTTAAGAATTAAAAGTAGTCATTCTGTATAGATGCTCTTAAGATGGCATGTAATTTTTTTCCTTTTTTTAGCATACAACATGGAGTTGAATAAGAGGTTCCACCATCACGGCCACATACATAATTTTAATAGTTCATGTGAGACCATTTTAGTATGCTTTTACAAGTCACATGAATATAAACAATTTTGAGATACATGCTTAAAGCAATAAAAATAAAAATTGGACTTTTAAAGTCCTTAAGGCCTTGTTTGTTTGGGGGGATTTGGGGGCGGGTTGGAGTGGGCCCCATTTTTCAATGTTTGTTCTCTTTTTTTTTGCATGGGATATGAAATCCCTACCAAGTTTTTCTCCCAATCCATATGGTATATAGAAAAAAAATGCTTTCCACTGGCTATAACCCGTCGAACACAAACACCGGATATGAATTTTCTTCATCTGTTGATATCCTGAGTAATAGCCCAAGGATTTCATATCCTACCCAGAGATTTCAGATCCCATCAATTTATCTCCGATCAAACAAACGAGGCCTAAAGGATCGATTGAATGCTGTGTACACAATTTGTTTATCTTTAACCGTAATCGGTAGGATAATTTAAAAAAAACTTCTTGATCTTAGCATTCAATGTCTCATAAGCACCTAAGCTTCAATAAACGTCAATTAGACCCCTAATTTTGTCACTCCTTCATCAATTCCCCCTCGTCCAATTGGCCGTCCAATACTTAACCGAGCGCCCCCCCCCCCCCCCCCCCCAAATGATGTCGTTTTGAGGGTTAGTCATCAATTCCCCCTCGTTTTGAGGGTTAGAAAGAACTGGGAGTTGGCGCCGTTTGTGTGGGACCCCAATATTAGCCACATAAGACGACGTGTTACGAATGGATTTGGAATACTAACCCCCAAAACGATGTTGTTTTGGGGCCCCCGTTAAGTATTGGATAACAAATGGATATAGGGGGAATTGATGACAGAGTGACAAGGTCAAGGGTCTAATTGACGTTTATTAAAGTTTAGGTGCTTATGGGACATCGAGTGCAAAAGTTAGCATTTTTTTTGAAATTTTTGCCGTAGGTTAATCGGTAGGTTGCCGATCAAAAAACTGTAATCCGTAGGTTATATTGAAAAGAGTTTTAATTACTAATATTTTTAAATCAGTTTGCAATATTTAGAAAAAAGAAAGAGTATTGGGTTAATTTCACTAACCTCCCCTGATGTTTGCATAAATGTCACTGGCTTCCCCTCTGCTTTTTGATATTCCACTGTCCTCCCTTGCTTTACGAACTAAATGCCAGATACCCCCCTTGCCGTTAAAAAAGGCCTAACGGGGTTAATTTTGATGGTGAATTGACATTAATGCCCTTAAATTCGAACTTTACTTTATTTTCTTTCTTGTTTGAGTTTATATTACATAAAAATTTTGAAAGGAGTGAAAAATAACATAATTATTTACTTTTTTCTTGGAACTTTCTGTTCTTTAACTCAAAATTATTCTTTATTTTTTTATTTTTTAGTTCCCATAAGATATATTTTAACATTTTGATAATAAAAATAAGAGTACCATCAATGGTTCATTTCAATTATAACACGGATCTCAATTGTTCATTTCAACAATTAATGGTGTGGATTTTAAATACTCTTTGACCGGTACGAGTTCAAATCCGGACTGTTGAACAACACTTTTAGACGACGAGAGATGTGTTGTCCACTTCTGTTGTACCTCTAGCATTTTCTTTTGTTCTTTCCAAACTGCACAAAGGAGAGCAGAAGTGAAAAAGAGGTTTGAACCTACTTTTAAACTTCTCCACTTGCAAAATGCATTCTGCACATTTCTCACAAACATTCTTCTTAGATTCAAAACTCATTCTGATCATAATCCAAAATGCCAAAAAGTCAAAAATGAAAAACTGAAAAGTAGGCTCCCAAACACCCCTTCTTTTGACTCCAAGTTTTCAAATGCTAGAATTTGCAAATTGTTTTCCAATAGGATTCGCATTCAATCTCTTTAGATTTTATTTATTTTGTATATGATGTAGTAGGAAGAAACGGTTCATATATTGTCTTAAGTTCGAGAAAAACTTAGGTGACAATCGGGTATGATCACGTGGTGGTCAACCGCGCATCTCACGATTCTCACTTGTCGAAAAGTATTTTAGACGGTTCCATAACCCAGTGGACAAAATAACCCAATGGACAAAATACTCAATTCAGATTCAGTAATTGTAGTCGAACTCAGATGGGAGAGAAAGAGGAGGGAGAGGGAAAAGAAATCTGAACCGTCTAAAATATTTTTGGACAGTCTAGATACCTGTTTGGGCACCACGTGATCACACCTGATCGGCACCCAAGTTTTTCTCCCGATGTTCTCTTGCTATGCCAATTGACACAGGGAGAAGTGTTATTTTGTTTGTGACACTAGCAATATTGGTGTCTTTCATTTAGAAAGACCATTTCGAATATGAGGTTATTATATTAGATTAAAGTTTGAGTATAAAAAAATAAAATAGGAAGGATGGTAGATTCTCCTTGTTGTTTTCTTTAACTTATGCAGTTTATAGACAAAGAGACTTATTCATCTTTAAATTCTAAGAGCAATTAAGTTTCGAGGATCAAATTTCATAGATAGAAAGGATGTGACGTTTGTATGAGAGAGAGAGAGAGAGAGAGAGAGGAATCTGTGCTTGTGGCCCCCCGAAAAGCCCCAAATTTTGGGCCCCAAGTAGTACACTAGGTTAGAAAAAGAAGGCCCAAAGATTATTAACCCAATTCACTCAGGGGCCTTAAGTTTTGCTAAAAGGCAAGGCCCGATTGAAATTTGGAAGTCCAATTTCGGCTGGGTTTTCCACAAGAAAGAAAAAATCAGATTAAAAAAGTGAAAAAGCATTTTGTCCACAATCGATTAACCATTCCGATTTAGGGTGTAATCATGTTTCCCTCCTTTTCAACCTTAGATTTAATATTATACTGGGCTCTAGGCACACACATTGCGTGTGCAGTCGAACTTTAACAAAAAATATTAGTGGCAGTTAAAAGGATAAGAAGTAGTTTTGTGACAGTTAAAAGGACATTTTTGGTATAATAGAAAAGGGAGCCAACCTCAAAAAAATTACACACCAAAATTCTGCTCCCCTTTATACTATAGAATAGATATGTATTTTTTTTAGAATAGATATGTACTGAGTTAGCTGTTTTCTAAGGATTGATGTGTAAAATTATAAACTACATAATAAATGCATTGGAGAAATTCATGTTCAAAATTTTAATATTTTGTTCATGAGTTGTATAAATTTCATATAGCAAATGTTGCATAGTGTAGTGGTTTCATAATTTTTGTTATTTAAAAAGTTTGGTGTCTAAGTAGGTACACGGTTACCTATTAACTATGTTAGCAATATATTGTTTATCGTTAACTCTGCAGCGCGTCTCTAAAGGAGATAGCAATTTTTACACCACTTTGATTTTGTGACGCACATGGCAAGTTGAAGTGCCATTCGAAACATTTGTGGTACGAAGGATTTCATAAAATTTAAGTTTTTACAACTCTTTTGAGTTTAAGGGCCGACTCACTTTGTCAAATAATTAATTAATTCACCAATCATCAGTATTAGACTTTGTGAGTTGCCAATTTGAAGAATCTATTTCACTTTTTAGGTTTGAAGAGTTAGAGAGCTACGCCAAAGTAGTACAACAAATCAACCCGGCCTCTCCCTCTATCCCTTCAGCTCGTGACCTCATCTTTTCGAAGGTCTCCGTAGCCTCCATTGGTGACAGTGATGGAGCGTCAGGAGGGTCAAAACTGCTAAGAACAAAAAGTTTTAGGATGGTGCGGTATTTCCTTCTGCGAATAAGTGGCCAAATCCGAGCCAGCAGTTCCGGTGACATTATCAATGATCATAGTTTTCTCTTTTTGTTTTTGTTTTGAGTTTGTTCTCGTTTATCTCCATCAATGGAGATTTATGTTCGTTGTGTGAAACTTTCTCTATATTGATCCTCTCAAGGTAATGTTTCACTATACTTTGTGAGATTCTACCCAATCCAGATGGATAACTTGAAAGTTGAGATCATTTTACCAACTAGAGGGCTTCGGATTTTTGGTGTCTGTAACCCTATAGTGAGGGCAGCAAGTTTTTACTTCGCTTGCAGTGGATGGGTCCGGGGTCCCTATAGTGAGGACCTCACTACAAGGTTGTAGTGAGATTATCCGGCCGTCCATCTCGGCAATGAACGTTCAGATTTTAATTCAAACAATGAATAGATCGAATCATTTGGAATTTGGATTAAATCCGAGCCGTCACTGTCGAGATGGACTGCCGGATTGGCCTCACTACAACCCTGTAGTGAGTTACCTTAATACAGGGCCCCAAATCCGCAGTGGACATCCCTAGAAATACATATTTCTCCCTCAGCTAAATCATGAGAAATCAAATGATAGAAGAACCGTTGTTTAATTGTTCAGATTCCCAATATTCCTCACTCAATCTTAAAGCGGATTTTGTGAGTCAAACGAGGAGCTAGTATCGAGATACTCCAATAAGCACAATTGCAAAAAAAAAAGAAGAAGGAGAAAACGATTCATAAATATCGGTAAATATTTGATCAAATTAATTACTGTATTTAACTCTTCGTCTTAACTTATGTCGAAAACAACTGATATCCAATTAGATACTTACCGAGATGCGATCTAGTTGATTTTTTGCATGATTGGCACACACACCCCCAAAAAAAAAAAAAACGATGGCATATGAGATCTAGATTTGGTGTGGGTTCCATAAAAGATAAGTGATGTTCAACGATTTCTAGTTGGATGAACAAATTTGTACCCATCCTAATGGGATTTGAATCTTTGATAGCGATGGCATGGAAATTGGAAAATGTTAAAGGCAACTGATGAACAATAACATGCCCAATTTGATGTCTTCATTCACACGTTAGTAGAACCAGAGAATTCCAGCGGCCACAGAAGCCCATTAGATTCGGAGTTCATTAATTTAATAATAATAATAATAAAAACTTTTGGTTCATTTAATAAGTGTTGGATGGATTTTGGATTAAGTTGTTCCAACGTCAACTCCTTGATTGGGGCCTACTCGATTTTGGTCACCAGAAATATTAATCCTAATTTAACTATGTATTGTGGTAAAATTAAATACATATATAGGCAGCACAAGAAATGAAACATTAATCCTAAATTAAACATTGTACTACACATTTTTTTAAGTGAAATTATAAGGTGTTTGTTAAGAGAATTTTCAGTTCAACGGTTATTTGTAACACCCCTCTCTCGTGGGGTGGGTCTTACACATATATAAGACCCACCTCATGTGACAAAGCGTTACAAATAGCCATTGTATCCAAACTTTTTTATGTGTTTGAGAGCCAATACTTTTATAGATTACGAATTGCGGATTTTAGGTTATAGATTTCATTCTTTGATGAAAATCCGTAAAAAAAATTCGGATAACTTGTTCCGAATATATTTTAGTACAAAAAATTATGAGTGAAATTTTATCAGAAATCAAAAAACTTTTCTAAGCCTTATTTTTAAATTCTGCACTCTGAAGTTTATTTTGCGGATGACATTTTTAGTGCTCATGTATATTAGAATCAGCTCTCAAACATGCAAAAGTACGATAAGGTATAATGAAATTTTTTGGCTTCAAAAGAGACTCGATACATGGTTCAATAAGATATAGATTATTAGCATTTTGCAACCATGGTTGAGTCACAAAGCATTTCTTGGGGACCAAAGGGTGGGCACATAACATTTGTGTGCACATTTTTTAGGGGGTGGGGTTAGTGAGGTGTTGGTTATGTGAGTGTTTTTTAATCGATTATTATTTTGCCCATAACAATTACTTTAATGGAAAGTTAAAGGTAGTTGTACAAATTCAAATTTTGGTTTGGCAATTAAGGAAATCAATTAAGGAAATCACTTTTGTAAGAGGGTTTTAAAATAAGGAGACACCAATTTGAATTCTCCCTTTATATATTATTACAATAGATATTGGGTTCGACCAAATTCGAAAACGTATTGGAAAATCTTTGATAATGACACATGTTTTATTGAGGATTCTGATAACAATCTAACTGATTTATATGTCTCAAAACTCTTCTCTGCAATATTGTATTGTTTTCATCTCCACCCGTCATTCAAATCTTTAATTCTAATCTTCAAAATTAAGAATTTCGACCAGTCTTGATTTTTGACCATTTAAAATGAAAATGTCATTTTATTTCTTCATACGTAAAGACCCCTTCGAAATGATAATGTTATAGAAAAGATTTTAGACAATGCATTCCTAATATTTATGAATACATGTGAAGACCCCTTCAAAATTGTAGACCAATTCAACATAATGGAGTGGACACATGAATAAAGTTGAGGCTTGAATTTTGGTGTGTCCAGAGTGAATTTTGATTTGGGAGTTAATATTTTGATGTGACATTAAGAATTAGAAAGGAAGACAATGAGGAGTAATTCATGACTCCTAGTTTTTATATGGGAATAACCATTCCTCCATTTAGTTGAATAGTGATTGATTGCATTTTAAATGACCATTGGCTTATCTCTTGGTGACCACACATAAGAATTAAATGAGCATTCCTTCTAGCCGTTATCTCCTGATTCTCCCACCAGGAAGATCAAAGTTCGAGCCTTGGAAGAGTCATTTGGGGTCTAGTGCTGTGGATAGCTACTAGATCCTCTCTGCACTAACTCACTAAATCTCCCGCTTACCCCCACTGATCGATGTATATCAAATGGCAACAAAAAAAAAATTAATATTCCTTTAAGATGATCATTTCATTCCAAAGTTCATATCATCAAACCAAACATACCCTGAGTTCCGAGGTTTTCCAGTTCACAATTCAATTTTTAGGACATTAAAATTTAAGGTTTTACAGACCTTAATAGCAAACCAAACATGTAAATAATGGACCTAGTCCATTTTTCCAATGGCCTGCACAATCTACACAGTTGACAGCAGATTATTTTGCCGACTGCTTCAAGAAAAGCTTAAACAAATTTGAATAAAAGATGAAAAATTATTTTTCTGATTCATCTTTTTTTCTTAATCTCAAATTTTTTGACCAAAACCTAGGAAAATAAGTAACTTAATTGGTTTAGATTATAAGTCGTCGTAAACTTCTTATTTTATATAATTATAGGTAGGAATTTTTTTACATTTCTAGTTTAATATGATGCAAAACATATACTTATGTAAGACAAAGAGTTTGTGATTTGAAAATTAGTACAAATTACAAAGCGATTTGTTGACGTTAGCTAACTTGATATGATTTTACACATAGATTCATGTATTTTGATGTCGTTGTCTACGTATCTGTATAGATTTTATCTTGGAGAGAACTTTAATATTATTATAGACGCACAAATTCTAGAGAGGAGTTAGATAAGGATTCGGATCAAATTCAAAAGAGTTATGAAAATTTATTGTAATTTATTCTATAAAGAATGCTTAGAGTATATATCCAGCCGTCCTTCAAATCTTCATTTTTGAAGATTGAACCCCTTCCACCATACTTCATTTGAATCCATTTTTGGTAATTTATACATTCACATTATATATGGAAATCTTTACACGGATTAGATTCAATTGTTATCAAAACAAAATTGGACAAATTTCATAAATATTATTTTACAAAATAATAACTTGAATTTATGGAAAAGGGAGAGATGGTTGAGTCTTTTAGAGAACGTCATGTATAGTAAGAATCTCCAAATGTATTTTTTGAGTAAATATTGATACTTTGATCCTTTCAAATGAATAATTAAGTTGTTGTTATAAAGAGTGATCAAATTCGAAAGGGCTTTAGAGTATTTTTCATCTAATATGAGCACGTCATATTTTTTTATTCAAACTTCAAGTCACAATTAAACAAGTTCATGCCATTTGGTGCCCTCACAATTCTCCATATGAAAAATCAGTAAGAAGAGTATTATATACTTCCTCCTTACCATTTTGTTTTTGTCTTTCTTGAAATTTAATATTTTAAGGAAACATCATTACGCATGAAAATTACCCATATTTTTTTATATGCAATGATTACATTAGACTCTCGTGCATTTTCATGTAAATGAAGCATATAATTGGACCTGTTTCTCTTGACATATATATCCCTATAGATTTGATCTTGGAGTGGATTTTATGTTATTAGAGTTGCACGAATGTTAAAAGAGGAGTTCGATAGGGATTTCGATCAAATTCAAATTAAAAACGTTACGAAACATCTTTGATGTAACATCGTTGCGAAAAATGTTTGATGTAACATGATTATACCACATGTTTAATGAGAATTCTAATCTAACTATTCGGCCAATTCATGTCATTTGATGCTCTTACAATTATTCTCATGCAAAATTTATTCTAAAAGTAAGTATATATGTTGAAAGTATGTCCAACCATCCTTCAAATCTTGTAAATGAAGCATGAAACTTTTCCCACCATCCTTAATTTTAAGAATCCATACATTCAAATTGTCCGTGGAAATCTTTATCAAGTTTATAGATTCCATTTTCATAAACAAAAATTGGTCATATTTCATAAATAGACCCCAAAAAAATTATTTGAATTTAGGGAAAAGTGAGAGGTTCTTGAATTTGTAGTGAAAGTTTAAGTGTATAGTAAGAATCTCCAAGTATAATTTTTTGCCAAGATTGATACTTTGATTTTTTAAATGAAGAACTGCGTTTGCAGATGCTCTTAAGAACATCTAAATATGAATTTCAACCACATTTGAAGAGCTTTGGACCATTTTTGATGTAATATAAACACGTCATATAACTTATTCATACCCCTAAAAACAATTCAACTAGTTAATGCCATTTAGTGCCCACACAATTCTCCAAAAATAAAAAACATCACTCTACATATTATAAACCTTCCTCTGTCCATTATTTTTTGTCTTTTTGTGAATCCAATATTTTAATAACACATCATTACCGTTGAAAATTACACACATTTTTAAAATGCAATGATTACGTTAGACTCTCGTGCAATTTCTTTATTTTTTTGCGACATAATTCTGATTACACGTGATGTGAAGCGCAAAAATGAAAGTTGTTCAATTTTTTTATTATTAATTAGTCAATTGATCAGGAATATTTTTTTAAAAAAAATGATCGGCAATCAAGAATCATTAAACATCTAAAAAAAGACAAAATGAATTAAATTTCTGGGACGGCGGGACTGGATTATTTATTCTTTTCAACTTTAGGACTAGCTTAATATACTCCAATTCTTTTAGGCGACATATCACACTACTCTGCACGTTTGCTCGTCAACCCGATTTCTTCCATTTGTCTGTAATGGAAGCGTCCACGACAGTCCAATCCTAGAACGCCCAATAAGCAAACTAAGTCACGTGGCGGATTCTGATAGGGCTAGGTGTTACATGTTATTTACTAACTTAACTTGTGTTTTTAGCAAACCCCTTTCACAGCCGCGTATCGTAGCGTAAAGACACCAGTCACAGCTATCTTGCGCGCCCACGTGGCAAATTAATATCGCCGGCCGACACGCCGCAATATGTCCCGACCTCGATCGACTCATTCATGTGACACTTTGTTAGGTGCTCGTGGCTATGCCGCGTGGTGTCCGATACTCCTTCCGTCCCAATTTGCTTGCCCCTTTTGGGGAAGTGGGTTTTTAAGGGATGTGAAAATTTTGTATTATCTTTTCTGTTTTGCCCCTAAATCCAATCAAAATTACTGTGGCCAATTTGTGAGGCTAATTTTTTATATGAAACTCAAAACATATACAATATGGATCTTGTTTGATAGATATTAATTAGTTTCATTATACAAAATTTTCACAATCATAACAAACATTATAAAATAAAAGATAATGACCAAACAAATTGAGATGAAAAAAGTACTTTTTTAGGGTAAACTGGAAAGCCATCCTGTTTTGATGGATGTTTTTAGAAGTGTGACAAATATTTTGGGACATCCCAAAATGGAAAGAAGGACCAGCAATTTGGGACGGAGAGAGTATTTTTTAGAAATTGTTATTGACACTTAACTTTTCTCTATCGCCACTTCCTTTTTGTTTCTATTCATAAAGTACAAGAGTAATTTTACCTAATAAAAATAAAAAATGAGTGTCAATAGAGAGAAGTGGATCAATTCCCAATTTTTTAACATCACTTATTTTGGCTTTTTTTAAAATTATTATTTTTGCGTGCGCAATTACACTTACTTAGGCTTCCTTGGCCTAATTTTGTCTTTGAGCGAATTCAATATTTTATGAAGACCATTTTTTTTTCTTTTTGAATGGAGACTTTGGCCTAATCTTGTCGGCTTTTTGATGGGGTAAGTTACATTAATCTCCCGTAATTTTTCCTACTAGATTGTAGTCAAATCTTTACATTATATCATCTGTTTTGATGAAAAAAAATTAAGTTGAAATTGAAAAAAATTCATATATCACCACAAAAAATATCAAAAATTAAAGAACATCAATAAAGTCGAGACAAACAATTTGATTTAGTACCCCAACTACAAATACCGTGCCTAAAAGTCGTCAAGAAATTAGGCAAAATGAGACTGTATATGGGTCTAGAGTAGTAATAGAGCAGGCAGGGAGGGTTTTTGCCTTACCCCGACTCAGACCCTAGAAGTATCATACGACTCTACCCTGCACTTTGACACTAACTGGGTAATTCATTGGTGCTCTTGTTCCGGTCCTGGCCCATCCCGTGCAACGGTAGAAAATAACCGTCAAAATATAATTTTTTTTTTTTTTTGCATATTATGGTAAAAATATGATTTTATACGTAAAGATACTTCCGAGATCAGTAATAGAAGCGAGGTAATATTAAATCGAACCCTCCGTGACCCTGATCGGGAGTTTTTAGTTTTCCCCAAGTCCATCGCAATAGTAAAATAATTTAACGAAAATCAGCCTGATCGAGCCGAGTGACGAACGAATAATATACAAAAAGTTGATGCAAAATTAATTAACAAAAAAAATTAAATAAAGACGAAAAAATACGTCAAGTGACTTATTAAGGGAAACCTAGCGTGAGCCGTTGGTCCAGAATAATTACTTACGTGTTTTTTTTGCATATAAGGGTAAAAGTACGATTTCATACTTCAATATATTTTCAGGTTTGGTAAAAAAAGTGAGGTAATATTAAACCGAAACCTCTTCGTTAGTTTTCCCCTGAGTCCATTCCAATACTCAAAAATTTGACAAAAATCAGTTAACGAACCAATAACATGCAAAAAGTGGATGCAAAATTAATTATGCAAAACAAAAATTAAATAAAAACTAAAAAATAAGTCAAGTGATTTATTAAGCGAACTAGCGTGAGCCGTTGTATGTTGATCCAGAATAATTACTCCATTTGCGTGTTCTTAGGTTCGGGCCACGTGGTACCTTACGCTGCTCCCCACGTATTCCTGTCGGCTCTGCTCATATCAATATTTGGCGCGGAAGAAGCCTGGAACACCACGGCGCTGACCCAGTGAATAATCCCTCGTGCATTACACACCCATCATTGCAGATATACATACATACATACACCGATACACGTACCCGTCTATATATATTGCTCTCCCCGCCATGCCCATAGAATCATACGCATACGATAGATATTGCAGCCTTCCTTCACAGAGAGAGAGAGAGAGAGAGAAGATCAGAGCGAGAGGGAAAAAAAAAAAAAAAAAAATGGGCGTTGATTACTACAACATACTGAGGGTGAATCGAAACTCAACAGACGAAGACTTGAAGAAAGCCTACAAGAAACTCGCAATGAAATGGCACCCAGATAAGAACTCTGACTCACAAGCCGAATCCATGTTCAAGCAAATCTCCTTGGCCTACGACGTCCTCGCCGACCCAATTAAGCGCCAGATCTACGATCTCTACGGCGAGGAGGCTCTCAATTCCACCACGCCAAGGCCGCCGCCGCCGAGTATTAATAATAATAAGGGGTTTCAGGCTAAAGGGTCGTTCAAGGTGAATAATAGGAGGGTTGAGGAGGATAATATATTCGGCGAGTTGTTTGGTAAGGATCGGGGTTTCGTTGAGAAATCGGCCAAACCAACAAACGCGCAGCCGCCGCGGAGGAGCCCGACCGGGTTAGGGTCTGGTGGTGGGAAGAAGGCGGCTGCTGTGGAGAATTTGTTGGGGTGTAGTTTGGAGGAGCTTTACAAGGGGTCCAAGAGGACAATGGTGATTTCGAGAATTGTTCCTGATGACTCTGGGTAAGCAATTTTTGTTCTTTAAATGTTTTCATGTCTCTAATTTGATTATCTGTACGTGTTTTTTAAGTATCTATTGTTATGAGCATCTATGTTTACGGTTTCATGTTTGTTTGTGAAATTAGAAGCTGTGAATCATGAGTGGTTTCTTTGACAAAAAGTCATAATCAGTTTGAAATATCTAGTGTTTGCAATTTGTGAGGAGAGTCCTATTTTTCCCATTTTCGGCCTTTTCGCTTGTCCATTTTGATGATCCGAATAGTTCCTTTGGAGAGATCGTTGAGATAATCTAGTATGCCGCGCAAACTGGGTGGCCCGGTTCCTCAGGGACCAGAGGCGATTTGTATCTTTTGAAATAAAAAATGATACATCCACGCCCTTTGTGCTACGCTCTACCACACCCTCACTCACATGTGGGTGGTCCCCACATGGGTGGTCCCCACCCACATGTGAGTGAGGGTGTGGTAGAGCGTGGCACAAATGGCGTGTATGTATCATTGTTCTTTTGTTTAACCTTGTCTAATACATGTATCTTAGAGTTTCAAATCTAGTTTGATTGATTGCGATCTCAATCATGTCAAGGAGAACGATTCATTTCACACGTGTCTGATGAGCAGTCTATAATTCATGGAAGAAATTTGAATTGTTACGTGAAGCTCGATTACTTCTCAAATTATATTTGGACGTTGGAGTGTGCTACAATTGATTCAGTTTTCAACTATGCTCATTAAATTTTATAACTCTGCACTCCTCTTTAATTAAGCTTCAACTTGACCCATATGTACTTCTTGCAGAAAGCCTAGGCAAATTGAGGAGATCTTGAAAATAGATATCAAACCTGGTTGGAAAAATGGCACAAAAATCACTTTCCCTGAGAAAGGCAACCAGGAGCCCGGAAGGACCCCTGGAGATCTCATTTTCGTAGTGGACGAGAAACCAAATGCTCTTTTCAAGAGGGACGGAAATGATCTGGTTGTTAATCAGAAAATAACACTGCTAGAAGCTCTTACAGGGAGGACACTTGACCTGATTACACTGGATGGAAGGAATATATCTGTCCCACTGAAAGGTATTTCCAGACCGAACCATGAAATGGTGATCCCAAATGAAGGGATGCCCATCTCGAAAGAACCTGGGAAGAAAGGAAACTTGAGGATCAAATTTGATGTCAAGTTCCCGTCAAGTTTGACTGAAGAACAGAAATCCGATCTGAAGAGGGTGCTCGGAAAGAGCTGCTAATCAGTTCAGTGTTTGAATTGAGGTTGGAATGTTATCACTAGTTCGACGATTTACGTTGAAATTGGATGTATCATGTATATACTGACATACTCTTCAATGTAAGAGGAAAATATGTGCATAGGAGCAAGATAGTTCGAAGGGTTCCGGCAGTCGTGTGATTAGATTTAGCTGCCAGAGAGTAATAGACCTTCGCGTGAAATTTAGATGCAAGTTATCGGCGAGTTTTGGATTTTGGAAATGAGGGTTGATTGTGTCTTTTTCATTATGGAAATGATATAAAAGTTGTGCTGCTTTTGTTCGGTGATACTCCCTCCGTTCCAAAATGTTTGCCCCCTACGAAACTACGTGCAATTTTCAAACTAAAAAATAATGTATTTACCAAAATAATTTTCAATTTTTTTTTGCACCTTATTA
>JAXBDA010008112.1:0-15685 GCA_036023075.1 Gaultheria prostrata | reverse complement strand
CAACATGTATTTCAAAAGTTATGTTACGGAAAAACAGAGTATGAAATAGAATTTTTCACAAAAATGATATTGGAATATTGAAGTTAATTAATTTTCAGATACAATAGTACCTATTAAGACCACAGTTTACTTTCAGAAATTTCATCACCAAATTAAATTACTACTGTAATTATTATTCGGTAAATGTGTATAGGCATTTTTTTGGTGTTACTTTTATTTCAAAACCTTCTTCACACTTGGGGACATAAAGAAATGCATCGACGTGTGCATCAAGAATGCATGCATGCACAACTACACCAGCGTATACTTTTTTTTTTTTTATAAGAACACCAACGTATACTTGTAAAACTAAAAAAAATTCTTGAATTCATAAAATGTGAAGAGAACTTGGATATAAGGGGTAATCAATATAATCAAATCTTGATTTGTAAACATCATCACACTGATCAAACAAAAATTAATCAGACCAATGTGGCAGTGACATTTCGAAAAATACACGTTTGCAATGGTAACAAAGCAGAACTAATTATCAGTGGAATGGAGTACTGGATGAACAATTAATCAAGTACTAGAACGGGTATACTATACTCATACCGTGCCACGAAAAAACGGTGAATTTGAAGCTCGGATAGCGGAAAACCATTTGAGAAGGTCATGTAGAGAGAGCGCTTTTCCTCAGGAGAATCAACGGCAGGATTCCATTCCTTTGCATTTGGGTTCAGTGTTGAACCAGCCATTTTTTTTTTTTTTGTGTGTGTGTGTGTTTCCTGTGTGTTTGTGAATAGAGAGTGTGTGTTTGTGAAAACCGAGAGAGAGTACTGTGGTGTGTATTTATGGGAGAAATTTGGAAACGTTGTGACTGTTTAAAAAAGGGTGTAGGATTCATTCAGTGTACGAGAATACTAATATGGTTAGTTTGAGGGGTACAACGTTTGGGTCATTGAGTACCGTCCCACGACGTTCACGTCTCTTCAAAGTTCACAGCGTCGAGGAACGATGTCGATCGTGGACAGAGTGACTGACGACGTTTGCTTTCGTTCCAAATGGAGACCAAATAAATACAGGCCAAATATCATCTCCTTCTTCACTTCATCTCTCCTCTGTATACTCAAATGATTGATGGCCCGGAGGCCAGGCCGAAGCAGCGTGAAGAAGAACTAGTTTAGTGTACCGCGATAACAAGATCTGAAAATTTTTCATCTCCGCAACCAAAGTACCGAGTCTACCGACACATGCACACAATGAAGAAATTAAGTCTTCGTTTCAGGAAAATAGCCCTAATCTCCATTGTTTTTCTTTTTTTAATTTCTGCTTGAATGGCATTCAGTTTGCGTATGTAAAAACCCTAATTTTGTTGGTCTCTGTTCTTGTTGAATCACTAGAAGCTCAACACCGTTCAGGAATCCGTCTCCGAGTTCATCACCTTCGTAACTAGCGAGTTCATCACCTTCTCATTTGAGGGCATTATTCTGTGTTCCTAATCTCTGTATTCCTCTTTCTCTGCAGCCAATAGTGTGAAACAATCGCGGTACTACGAGGCCAGGAGTGCATAACACAGGTTCACGAATCACGGTGAGTTAATAGTTTTCCGATCCAAGTCTTAGATATAATAGTTCCCCGTTCCTAACATCTAATTGAATTTTGGTGTTGTCGTTTATGTGAATCTTATATTTGCTCCTTCTTCTGGTTGTATTTTCCGGATATAAACATTTACTGAAATAATGAGGTTACTGAAGCTGGACTCTTAACTTTTTATTTACCCACGCGTTTATGCTTTGATTTCGCAAAGTTTGACTCATAAATTTAGGTCTCACTATGCATTTACACTTGTATCAATTTGGTTATCAGGACCAAGTTTTGTTAGAGATTGGGAATGGCAACTGAACCTAAGTCTATGACTGAAGAGTTTAGAATGTGCTTATTTGAAGACCACAAGTTCAAGGGATTCGAGGGAAAAAGGGGCTCAGGGTTCAAGTATTATGGTGTTTACTGTCTTTAGTCATAGAAACATTGAATGAAATGCAAAAACAAGAATGGGAATCAGAACAAAAAATGAAAATAGTGGGAAATCATGAACTTTAGAAAGAACTATTCTTGACTGCATTAACATTTTCAAGCTTCCGGCACCCTAGTCTGATTTAGTTGTTCTTTTCCTACAACCTTTATGTAAAGACTTCTGTGAATGCTCCTGGAATTCTTCAATTACAAGGGTGATGTGGTCTTATAAAGTACTCCTTTCAAAGAAACTGACTCAACAGCATTCTTCAAAGAAGAAAAAGGTCTTGGTCGTAATGTTCTGAGGTCAATCATGACCAAGGAGAATAATTTTCTGTTGATTGTTTTCTTTTCCGGCATTACATGATCCCTCTTTCCATTCCTTGGAAGAATAACGAAGTTAAAAGGACTGTTTCATTCCTCGGCATCACTGTAAAAGCGCTAACGCGTAGAGTAGCCCATGTGAAAGTTCTTTATTTATTGTATCTGTCCACATGTCTATGAAGATTGGTAGGCGTTTGCGTTAAACTTTTTGAATTCGAGTCGGTGCTTAGTACTTTCGTATGACCTTATTATTTTAGCTTAGATTGTTGATCTCTTGGAAACTATCGTAAAGTGGGATGCAATTGTCTTTAGAAAGGGAGGATCAAACTGTCATGGTTCAAGGCTTCTGGGTTGGTCCTCTTTAACCTCAACATAATTGAATTTCATAGCATGTTGTAAATTTCGCATGAGGTGTTTTTGCACGTTTGACTCCCTGCAGTATTTCATCAAACCAACCTTACGAAATGCGTACCTTACCAATGTCAAAGAGAGAGAAATCTCCACCAATAAATCTATCCAATTGCCATCTTACTTTTCTATTTCTCAGGCGTTTTCTGAAATGGACAGCCTTGTAATTTTTTCTCCCTTAACCACTTCCAATCTGACGTCCTGAGGAAACATGGTTCCGACTATTGCCACTCATCGTTATTTCACCAAACGTTGATTATTCATATATAAATGTGGCTGCAGTATCTCGATCCATTTTAATTTCTTTGTAGAAGGCCTTTCCCTATACCTAGGTTGAAATGTAGGGCTACTTAAAGAATCCTTTGTTCCTGAACCTACTTTGTAATAGTAGGACACACAAAGTTCGACCTCGGACTAAGAACTTGCTTTTAAAATAATATTCACCTATACATCAGGGCTCGAAGCTTCCAAGAAAGGATTGTGTAACATAATTTTATTTCTGAAACTGCAGAGAGAATATGTCTGCTATAAGAAAACATTTCTCATGCAAATGACTTGCACTAAGCTGTCATTAGCCTAGTTTGTGGGTGTTTGTTTTTTGTGGGTGTTTGTTGGAGCTGAACTCATGGTAAAAGCTAATTATTGCAAATGAGAAGCTAAAGAGCACGTATAGAATCTCCTTAATTCTTATTGTGAAACCTTCCGACTTAGAACATTCCTATATTTTTTCTTTTTCTGTTCCTTACTGATCTATCTTACCCATCCTTATCAGTCACAAATCTGTCTTCTCACAGAGGATCAATCCTTATCAAACCTCCACCAATCCACCATCCACACTCACCACTGACTATCCCCTTCCCACAAACTGCCCACCTTCATGCTTTCAAAAGTCTCACTCTCACTCACTGCCCTTTGTCCTTTTGTGATGCCGCCTCAAATCTGAGCATCTGGACGCGGTATGCAATCTGAGTTCTAGACAGAATTGTCAGTCTGATTTGTGGATATCCATTTTATTTGGAGAAGTCTGTGCTTCCATTATTATTTTCAACTGGTAGTGTAAGATCTTTAACCCATTACCTGTGTAATGAAAAGAATAAACCCATTTTGCCAACAGCCATATCTTCTTGTTGTGGTTCCTGGGTCTACTTTATTAGTACATTATTCTAATAATTTCACCAACTCAAATAAAGGCTTGGACGGTCAGGTATTTAATCACAAATTCCTTTTTTTCAACTTACTTTGCATGATTATTCGTCTATCTTGAATATTCTTTGTATGTGAGGCATGAAATTATTCTTGAATGTTATCTTCACATTCTTTGGGCATAGTTGAAAATTTTCATGTTTGTTTTGTTTAACGAAGTGAATCAATTGTAGGTTGAACTTGATGCTTTGGTAGGAAATCAAGTTAGTTTCAGTAGTTGTTAAATTTAGACAGTTATTTCCTCCTCCCCATTGAAAATCCGCTAACAGAGAGTGATTCTTGCCCAGAACTTTGAAGAAATTTTCATTCCTACAGTTGTGTATAATTATGTTGGTTGACTCTTAATGAGGGTCTGAACATTTTGGTATTCTTGGTGACAGAATATGCTAGATGAGGATGCTTAGCGGGCCATACTGCCCATGCAGGAAGTTCCTACAGTTTCCATCAGTAATGGTGCTGAAGTTAGAAATTTTATTTTTTTCTTGCATGTGTGTGGTTTGGACGTAAATTTTGCAAGTAATTTACCAAATAATTAACTTTCTAATTTGAAGAGGAATGATTCTATGTGGACCAAATGAAATATTCATTATCAATGGAACATTACGAAGAAGAGTTTGAATTATATATATCTCGTGAGACAGTGAAAGAAGTGGTTAGATATCATATTTGGAGATACTTACCATATAAGGAGTTGTATTCTAAATGACAGTAGCATGATAGCAAACTGATAGGAGCATGATAGCATCGCCATCACCCAGTACCGCAAACATCTCACCAGGGATGCCAATTATGTGCCTGCCGCACAACCGAACAGCATTTAGTTCTCGCGACAGCAAACAACTTGATTCATTTTTGCCTTTGTCTCTTAGATAGCACAAACTAGGACATCCTAATTCCTAAACCAAGAGATCAGTGCACTAGTCATGTTACTCAACTCTTTGCCTTGGGCTGGTGTATTTTTTCGTTTTGTCCATTAATTCTGTCCTGCCTGCGGGTTATTTTTTGCATTTAATCATAACCCTGGATTCTTCAAAGTTTATAAACCTTCACTTTACCTCGGGCTGGTACATTTTTGTGTTTTCTATTCCGTCCAGCCTACGGGTTATGTTTTGCATTTAATCACAACCCTGGATCTGTTGTCGGTGTCTTCAGCCTCCTTTACTTTGGAATGATAATGTAATCAGGTACAATCCAAAGAAAGAACGAACTGGTTTCTGATATCAACTTTATATATAGCCACACAGATTTCTTTAACCAAATTGAAATTACCCATGTGTGAATTTCTCATGGATCTTCCTGTAGACCTTATTAATGTTTATCTGAATCACAGCTAAATGTTATTACCCAATTGTCCTGTAGTTCTGTGCTTTAAATTATCTTTGAAGTTAATGAATATCAGTCTAGTATAGGGTTATAAAAAATGGCCGCTGCGTAACGGGTTTTTGAAGGTGAAAATACCGTTACAGGTGAAAATACCGGCACTACTTAAATTCACGTGCGTATTGGCCATTACAGGACCGTTACGGGACCGTTAAGCCTATGGGCTAAAACAGTATTTTGAGAACCAAACTCATTATTTCAAATTGGAGCATTGTTTGTTTGGGGGGATTTGGAAGGTGGGATAGGATATCAAATCCCATGGGACCCAAAATCCGGTGTTTGTTTTCCTAAATTTGGATGGGATATCAAATCCCCACCAAGTTTTTGTCCCAATCCGTACGGGATATAAAATCCCATGTGGGGGGGGGATTTGGATGGGATTTCCCCATTTTGGTGCAAAAAAATACTTTCCACTAGCTATATCCCGTCGGACACAAACACCGGATATGGATTTTCTCCATCCATTGATATCCTGAGCAATATCCCAAGGATTTCATATCTCACCCATATCCCGAGGGATTTCATATCCCATCAATTTATCTCCGATCAAACAAACGAGGCCAGAGAGAGTGAGGATACACCTTCTACTTTTAGAAGTACTTTCGTAAGTCAGATTTGATCAAATGTTGCATTTGAAGAATGAAATTGAAAAAAAATCACAAGTGCGGTGTCCAATTCCCGTTACAAATTGACTAATACGCACGATATCTGTTACTCGCGACCGCGATCGATACGCTGACCGATACCGCGATTTAAAACCATGGTCTAGTACATAATGGGTGGATGGGATTTCCCCATTTTGGTGCAAAAAAATACTTTCCACTAGCTATATCCCGTCGGACACAAACACCGGATATGGATTTTCTCCATCCATTGATATCCTGAGCAATATCCCAAGGATTTCATATCTCACCCATATCCCGAGGGATTTCATATCCCATCAATTTATCTCCGATCAAACAAACGAGGCCAGAGAGAGTGAGGATACACCTTCTACTTTTAGAAGTACTTTCGTAAGTCAGATTTGATCAAATGTTGCATTTGAAGAATGAAATTGAAAAAAAATCACAAGTGCGGTGTCCAATTCCCGTTACAAATTGACTAATACGCACGATATCTGTTATTCGCGACCGCGATCGATACGCTGACCGATACCGCGATTTAAAACCATGGTCTAGTACATAATGGGTGACATAAAAACTTATTGTGTTCTGTTACATAATCCAGTTTAATGGAGTTTGAGATGTTTTATCTCTGCCACTTGTGGTAAGACAGATCATCTAACTTTTGTCAGCAATAAACTGGAACATGGTAAAAGAAGAGACGGATCAACTCCACTCTTTTTACTCTGGTCCTCGACAAGCATGAAATGAAATCTACGCGTTATAA
Organism: Gaultheria prostrata; assembly: GCA_036023075.1. Taxonomy (NCBI): domain Eukaryota; kingdom Viridiplantae; phylum Streptophyta; class Magnoliopsida; order Ericales; family Ericaceae; genus Gaultheria; species Gaultheria prostrata. The sequence goes on along the minus strand of JAXBDA010008112.1, from coordinate 8,986 downwards.
CTTATACCTCACTTTATTGTGACCTGACATGAATAGGGATGACAATCTCTACCGAACCGATGGGTACCCGAATTATCATTGGTTTTTTTTCCCCAACCATAACTGAAATATTCACCATGGGTATGGGTATGGTATGGGATGTGAGATAACCGAACGGGTTCGGTTCGGCTCGGTTCGGGTTTGAGCTGATAACCCAACCATTCCCCTGACCAAACCGAACCGGATATGTGTAATTACAAAATTACCTTTCATATGTGGAAGTTTAGCCTGCGTATAGCTTCAATGCATTGAATTTCTACTTAGATATATATTAGTTTTGCATTTAAAATATCTAGATGCATATCTGCATTCTTTTTTAATTGACGGATCTGTGGCATTTCCAGTTTAACTGATTTTCATAATTGAATTTCATTTATAATTATTTCGTTTTTATTATGTTTTCTAATTCATCAGGGAGTACCCGAACCGAACCGAACCGATCCCGGATCCCTGATTGTTCCAGTTATGGTTTCAATTGCTCTGAAGTTATGTTCTGTAATTTTACTTTGATAGTTTGATATTGATGGTAAAATTTATCTGGTAAACAATGTGCAGTTTCTAGTCGGTTGGATCCATCGTATTCTGAAATCTAGGACCACCTCACACGGGAGAGTGGGAGCTACAGCGACTGTGTACACTGCAGCTATCTTGGAGTAATTGGAGCTAGCTGGAAATGCAAGGAAGGATCTAAAAGTGAAACGTATCACTCCCAGGCATTTGCAGCTTGCAATCCGAGAAGATGAAGAGCTCAACACCCTCATCAAAGGAACCATAGCACAGGCGGAGCTGTGATTCCTCATATCCACAAGTCACTTACCAACAAATCGTTGAAGGAGTGACTATCATCTCCTCATCAAGTTGTGCGTTTTGTTACTAGGACTAAACCTGCGGATCTGTTTCCGCTTTTATGTAACTATGCTGCATGCTGTATCACTTCTAGGTCACTGTTCAGTTGTGTTAGGATTGGATTTTTGTCTGGCGACATTGTGATTACTTCTTTATCTAGGCTTTTGTTAAATTATGTTTGGCTCGGCTCGGCTTCAATTATCATTTCGGAAATGTGATGCATCTGTGCTTACTTACTGATTAAGGGTGCCCCTGCATTTGATTTTCGCGTTACCCTGGTAAAAAAGACGTGACTGAATGAAATAATGTGGTATGAAATTGATGTAGAGTGGGTCACGTCCACATTTCTTGACCATTTGGACCATTCACAGCCCAAACGGCATAATAAATAAGTCACATGGGCCAACGTTGGCGAAAAGGCTCTGTGTCCGCGTTTTGAAGGGAAACGGGCTTCTGCACATTTTTCATCGCCATTCCAACGATGGATTTCGGCCGTTCAATGTCGTCTAGGCCTTCAAAAGGAGAATTTTTCCGTTTTAGGAAATAATAGTTTTGTTAATAACTTTTAGTAAGAAATTTCATTTTTATTGCCGCCTGTTTTTGGCAACCTTATATTTCTTTCTAGTTTTTAATTCTACCGATTATTTCTAAATTTTCATTTTTGGTAATTTTCGTAATTTCTTTGATTTCTGCTTAATTCGCAAGTCTAATCTTTTTGTTATTCGTTTCCTAGTTGGTCTAGGATTGTGTAGTGGGCCGAAAATAGAGGTCCAGCCTAAGATTGGACCGATGTGGATCCGGAGATAAAGCAGGGGCTTAGAAGCCGAAACTACGATCTATAACCCGAACAAGTAGAGGTCTAGGGTTGTTTATGGCTCGCTATTTTGTGACAGTGGATCAAACTCGTAGCTTGTTCTGAAAATTTTACATTAAATCATGGGTTAAACAAGACTAGTAAAGTAGTCCCAAGTACAAAAAAGAAAAAGTGACCAGCTAATTTAGATAAACTTAGGGCATCCTTATCACGCGACTAAAAAAAAATATCAAATTTAACTTCAAAAACACTTTTTATAAATTAGCAAGTTTGTAAGTGGTGGCTAGCTCATGCGGTAGAGCACTTAGATGTCCCGGACTGCATCCCGGGATCGAGTCTCATTACCGCCTCCCCCCCATGTAATAGATTAGAAATGACGAATGACAAAAAAAAAATTAGCAAGTTACTTTTCTAGAAACTCATAAAATCAGAATCTCTATTTTAATTTCACTATATTAAACTATTATTTCTTTCTACTCTTATCCCACCAAAAAAACACACACACTACTCTAACTAAATACAAAAGTAATAAAAGTTAGTTTAATGCGTGAACAGTGACATACCAAATTTATCAAGTCACTTTAGCAAAGTTAAGAAATCTTTAATTTGGTGAGTTCATTTGGTGAGGCTGATATTGGATAATTTTAAGGGTTTTGCTCTCTTGTTTAACTTAAAAGTTAGTTTGATACATCTGATGATATTGATGCTCTTAAAGCAACCCCAACAAGGCTCTCTAAAGATGTATTTTAGCCATAATAGGGAGGGAATGGTCAAATCAATCCCCCAACAGCCTCAATAAAAAGTTTCCTATTCTACATGGATGAACAGTGCCTCCCTAAATCCCTTCTCATTTAGGGAGCAACTGTTCACTACCTTTTTTTTCCTCTCTCTGTCTCTCTCTTTTTAATAATAGAGAGGATTGTTGAAGTTTTGAAAGAGATGTGAATAGGTAAAGTGAAAAATACGTACTGTTCACTACTATTTTTAGCTCAAAATTTATTGAGACTGTTGGGGATGCTCTTATTCGCAGGTTAGAGCACCTAGTCTTGTGCTTGGAACTACATTACCTAGCCCACAAAAGGTCCCAGTCAATACCTTCACCAATGAGTTCAACGGACTTGGGTTCCGGAGTGACCCAAGTCACTACATCTCTGTAATGATCTCAATTGTGGACCCTCCGAAATTTTTATTTGGGATCAAAACCGTTCAATTTTTCATAAATGTTGTGCACATTAAGGGTACAAAAAATTATAATCATCGGAGATTGGTAGATACAAAATTGAGAGAAATTTATCTTACAGTTTATTCTCCAAATGATATTGGTCATGTATATAAATAGTATCTGACCTTATGGCTACCAATATTCAATTAATTTGATTTTTTACATAAATAATCTAGTCAACATTCCGGTCACATTTTATGGTTCCGATCTCAAATACTGAATATAGAGGGCCCGCAATTAAGGTCACTACAAGGATGTAGTGACTTGGGTCACTACGGGTACCCCAAATCCTGAGTTTATACGGATCCACCAAAAAAAAAAGGAACAATGGAGAACTAAGCCATGCTTGTGCCTTGGCCAGAATTGGTTGGTCGGACAATGCGTGGAAACAAGAAAATCCATGCCACGACCAAAGCGAAGAAAATACAAGCACCTAAGACAAACACAATCTAACCGGGTCCATATGGGATGAGTACGTAGACAAGGCAAGATAGGCTAACAAGAGCTGAAATCAGACCAAGAATGTCGAATCCAAGTCCGATAATGTTGAGGATTCGATAGTCGTTTCTTGCCTGTTGCTCCACTTGTTTGGATATGATGGATTTGGCCAGAGTTGGTGTTGCTGCTGCAAAACCATATACGCATAGTGTTGTAACGGAAATGTCCATGATGGTCGGTTGAGTTTCAAATGGAGAATTTTTTCGATTCTGATACATAATCTGGATCAGAGCAAGTAGCAAGCCAATCATGCCGAGCAACACCACATTCCATTTTGCAGAATGAATCATGTTTGTTGGGCTTCCAATAAGAATCCTGTTGTAAGTACCCACAAATACAAAAGGGTTAGTAGAAGAAATAGATATTGAACTTTGAAATTTTAAAAACTTCTATGTACTAACCGTAGTGCCAACTCTATCAAACTCCATCCGTCCCCAATTATTTATCCCCTTCTTTTTTCATTTTAGCTATATTTTGATATCCAAAAAAATTGTCCCATTTTAAAAAGCAATGACCAATAATCGATGAGTTCAATTTACCCTTTCAAATTATTTCAACGAGAGTAAGGATAAAACAGAATATAGAAAGAGGAAGGATTATGTTCTTTTAATAAATTGGGTAGGAACCAATAATTGAAGGAGGGAGTGATATTTTCAAAATAGGAATACCATAATATTACTATTACTGGACAACGAAAGAAACCGTTCTTAGAAAAGAACATTCTTTTGAAATTGATTCCTTAGTATTGTTGCCCTAACGGGGACATTTATCATTGACCACGGCTAAGCAAGGGCGGAGCCACCCTATGTGTGGGTGGGCTCTAGCCCAGGGTAAAATCAAAAAACATGTAAAATTTTTGTCAAAAAAAAATTAATATGGGTTAGTCCATATAATTTTTTTTTTATATGAATTAGCCCACGGCAGATTGGATTCCTGGTTCCGCCATTGCGGCTAAGCACTCACTTATGGAGTATGTGACAATGGAGAGTCATTCGAGAAATGAAGTGCAAAAACTGCGGGTATATATATATATATATTGGCCTACCAAGTATTCGGAAAATAAACTGTTACACGGTTATATATTCTCAGTCCGTGTTGAGTGGCATTCAAGTCCTACATCCAAGAAATCATTTGTATGGATATTTTTTCATCGACCGCGGATTTCCATCGGAAACATCCTTTTAACCTGCTTTCTTTCTTCTGATTTTTGTTTTGTGAATTAACTTGCTAGCATGTAAGTTGTATCCGTCTCTTGTTTAAATTAAGGGGCTTTGAAGCAAAAGGATTTTCTTAGGGGTACAACTTTAAATTCACTAGTCACTACTTATAAGGATATGATCTAACAACCTTCAATTATTCTATAAAATAGTACAGTAGTAAAAATAATATCAGCCTCAAATGCCAACTTTAGATCCAGCTGTTTTGCCATCTTCTAAGTTGACATATAGGATTCGATTGTTATTAGCAATTTCTCACGGCATTTTTATTTGTTTCAAAAATACGAATGCATGTTTTTTCATGTATGAATTTATGTTTTGGTTTGTGCAAGTCAAAATATACAAAAGCTCAAAAAATAAAATGAAATCTAAAGAACAAACTATATAGTAGCTAATAAAAAGTGAATTCCAGATGAGAAAATCGTAGTTATTAATTATATGCGCTTCAAGAATTGCTAAAATAATAAGATACTGGGTACTTCATGTAAATCCATAAAAAAGATATAACTCACCCTTTTGTTTGGTGATCTGGCTGCAAAAGACCATGGAAGCGATGAAATAGCGGAAAATATAACACCGATCATATGATATAATTAATTTTCTCACGTACCCTTTGTAGAATTTTAATAAAATTTTATTGCCGAACAAAAAAAAAGACATTTTGGTATGTTCAAAACCCTAAATAAAACCCAATCGAGTTCCAGACACTTCAATCCAAGAACGGCTTAAAAAATGAGAATAAAGAAGGAAATATACATAAGCAAAGAAGATTGACAAGGGAAGGAGAGAGATATTGAAATGAGGGCTTCATAGACACCAGCTCAAATGAGAGAGAGAGAGAGAGAGAGAGAGAGAGAGAGGGTTTCGTAGATCTCTGGAGTTTATTCATGTATATGCATACGAATTACAAAGTGCAGAGGAAGAAGAAGGCGAAACTGAGAATTGGCTAACTCCCTCCCTCCCCACTTTCACTCAAGCACAGACCGAGTCATAACATTTTGATATTTTCGAAATTCTCTTAATTCATTTATTTTCTTGTTATAATGATTTCATCTTTTTATCTCTAGGATAATAAAATTTTCTTTTGCCGATAAAAAAAAACGTGCATCCATAAAAAAAGATATATAACTCACCCTTTTGTTTGGTGATCTGATAGCAAAAGACTAGTTTTTTTTTTTTTCTTTCTTCATATCTCGACTGCAAAACCCTAGTTAACCAACACCACCTCATAACTGACGCAAATATTTTGCATGGAATATGTTCTAAATGACGCAAATATTTTGCATGGGATTCAGCAGAGTCGATTAGTTGATGATGAGTTTTCTTTTGAGGAGAGAAAAATTTGGAAGGATCTGACAGAGACACCACTGCTGTGTCCCTATATCTGAGATATATTCAAAACCCTAAATAAAACCCTCTTCGATCCAAGAACCGTGTCAAAAAATGAGAAATAAAGAAGCAAAGAAGATTGACAGGGGGAAGGAGAGAGATGAAGCTCAAATAAAACAAAGGCTGGGGATGAGAGAGAGAGAGGGAGAGAACTGAAGTCATTAATGTATATAGATGTAAATATCTAGAAGATTTGTTATGTAGGAAAATAAAATATATATGCATATGAAGTGCAGAAGAAGAAGAAGAAGAAGCATAACCAAGAAAGTTAATTACCGCTGATCATCTCCACCTCGACGACGACGACCATTATAGTTTATCCCCAAGTCTCCTCCTCCACCTCTGCAAACATGTATTCAAATCAAAACCATGGAAGTGATGAAATAGAGGAAAATATCACACCGATCATGTTGATATAATTACTTTCCTCGTGTACCCTTTTGTTGAGTTTTAATAAAATTTTGTTGCTGAACAAAAAAACATTGTGATATGTTCAAAACTCTAACTAAACCCCAATCCAATTCCAGACACTTCAATCCAAGAACGGCTACAAAAATGAGAAATAAAGAAGGAATATACATAAGCAAAGAAGATTGACATGGCAAAGGAGAGAGATATCGTAACGAGGGCTTCCGGCTTCATATACCCCAGCTCGAGAGAGAGAGAGAGAGAGAGAGAGAGAGAGTTATTCATGTATAGGGACATAAATATATGAGAAATAGATTTGGGTTTGGTAAGAGATAAAATATGCATACGAAATGCAGAAGCAGAAGAAGAAACATAAGCATGAAAATTAGTTATCCCCTCCAGGTCTCCTCCTCCAAATTGTGGCAATACCTCTCTGCAAACATGTATCCAAGATAAAACCATGGAAACAATGAAATAACCGAAAATATAACATCATCTTGATAAGCTAGGTTTCTAAACACGCTAAGCTAACCTGGATACGATGTTGACGGTGAGAGCTTGTCGCCCACGAGGACGATGAATAGCCAGTTGATGCCGCAGTTGTCTAACCATTTCTTCTTCGTGGCCGTCGATTGATTACGAAACATATGCATATATATGAGTACAAGCTAGGTTTCTTGTACAACTTTTGGTAATTGCCTGCGTCTTTCGGAGCTTGTACTGTAACAGCATCACAAAAGAGAGATTCTTATCCGAAAAAGTACTTTATAGTATGAAGTTACCGTGGGAAGGAAGAAAAACGCTTCTATATCTACAGAGAACTACGCTTCTACACGTACAGATGTGGCCTCAGAGATCCCTTGTTCCGAAAAATAGTGTGCTTCTGTGCCGAATTATTTTGGGTCGCTGGACTCTGTGTTTTCTTTTTTTTTCTGTGAAAATTTTTATGTGATCCAATGACATTAAATGTACCGAAATAGTGGAATAAACAATTTTCAAAACCGAGAATTTGATTCCCACATGGGGAGGTATAGATGGTATGGACGCTTCTACACGTAAGCATGACCATGACCCTGCAATTGGTACAACCCCCATGCACCAATGATGTACTGATCGGCTTTGGAATCTATTTTTGGTCCCACATAAATGATCCAAGCCGTTCATTCATCTTGGAATAAATTTTTGATGGATCTCGTCTGAAATCAACTTCATCGATTGTTTCTAAGTGCTCCATCCAAATCATCTCTTACGAAGCTGATTTTTAGCAAAACCTCTTAAAAAATCATTCTAAGATGAATGAATGACTCAAAATATTTTTGTGTCAAAGCTGATCGGTACGTGGTTGGTTCATTGGAGTCGGTACCACTTGAATGATCATGCGGAAATGGAAATCCAAATCGCTGCAAGTGGTCACTCTTCCCCAAAATCGAAATTTGCAAAAGTCGGCAATTTGTCGGGAATCTATAACTGTAGCCATGATTGAAACTACTTTATTTTCTCTTGCCCTAAGGATTACGGATTACGGATTACGTGTCTTACGACTGCAAATAAACCAAGTCATTTATGAGTTCGATTTGATTCGGTTTAAAAAGAGCTTGTTCGAAATTGGTTCGTTAAATTTTTATTGAGGCTCGGCTCGGCTCAAGTTCGTTAAAACCTTAACAAGCAAACTTGAACACGTTGACATAACCTTTTATTTGTAAGTTATGGGTTTGGGTATTGTTTAGCTATTAAGTGATTATTTCGCTCATGTTACTGTTGTGACGCTGACATATATGTCAGGTGTTGAAGGTACAGAAGAGGAGCCGTGCTACCAGACGAAGGAGTTTGCTACTGAACAAGTTGAAGAAGAGAACTGGAATCGGAATCTGAATCTCTAGAAGCCTAGAGTCTCCTTATTTTTGTGTTGGAACAATATAATTTAATTTCCCAACAAGGTACTATTTATTTTTGTAATCGAATTAAAACACTTATGTTGTCTCCATTGCTTAATCAATGAAACTCTTTCTAATTGAGTAAATCTTTTAAAAGAAATGATTTAAATAATGCTTCCGAAAATTGGGCGTTACAGCTTGAGTGTTCAAATAATTTTGAGTAGGATGTTCAAATATTTGTTTGTTGGGTATTTAACAATGGCTATACTTATCTAAGATTAAAAAAAAATCGTGTATTTTAAAACAATTGTTTTTTTTAGAGTGTTCAGCTAACCCGCCTTTGCCTAGGGTGGAGCTGCCTATGTTTCGAGGTTTGTTTGTAATTTTTTCCTCTTTATGGCCATGTAAGTAGTAGAAGTAGTAGTAGTGGAAGAATTTAACAATGCTAACCTAAAGACAATGTTGAAGGTGGGAGCTGTTAGGATTTATCGCAACCCCACAACGTCCCTACGGATCTTGGGAACAATGAATCACAGAAATCGCAAAGACAAACAAATACGTGCGTAATGAAAAAACAGAAAGAAAGTGCGAGACACAAGATATACGTGGAAAACCTCAACGCGAGGAAAAACCACGGGAGCCACACCAGTCCACTATGAAATCAAATCAAGGAGTACAA
>JAXBDA010008111.1:0-15700 GCA_036023075.1 Gaultheria prostrata | reverse complement strand
TTTCCGTAGCCAAAAAGTTTGTATTTACCGACACAAACTACTTTTTCATCGGCGAAAGCATTCTTTTGCCGACCAAAAATACATTGCATCGGCAATCTGGTCGCCATTGGTGCATTTTCTTGTAGTGTCGGTTCGAATTGGCGGATCGGATAATCTGCTGGGCAGCCCTAAATAAAACAGAAAAATGCAGAGGACATCCCTCTTAGGCTAGGCTTTACCCAGCGCAGTGGGGACCATTTCAGAAGCATATTTTCAGATGGAATAGAAATATCCAGTACTTTTTTTTCTTTTTTGAACTGAAAATATCCAGTACTTAATGCCACGGAATTGGTTAAGCACAATGGTAACCAAAGCTGCATATGAGGGCAGCCCTTCTAGTAACCAAAGGCAAGGGTATGTAACAATTCAAAACCTGGCCAGGGTTTTATATTTGTTCGCATTTTGGCCATAATTTTCTTCTTGTCGAGACGAATCACGAAACTTAAAAAATTTGATGCAAAATTAACAAATGCCATTTTTTTTTCAATAAAGACAAAAATAAAAAAATGTAAAAAGTTAAGGGAAACAAAGTCACAACACTTCTGTAGTTCTGTGGACATGATGTCTACACTGATTGGGTTTTTCCCAATTGGGTAGCTACCAGTTCCGTTGATCTTTTGGACATAATGACAAGCTTAGAGCTAAATCTTGAGTTACGCATATATCACATGAAAAATAAAACTGGATAGGTATCCTCTTTAGTAAATGAAAATTGACTATAAAACTTAATTACCATCCGAAATTTATTTGGAGGACACAAAAGAATTACTATAATAAACAAGGACTAAACTTCGTATTATTTGAGAAAATAGCATACTAAAAAATCTCCTAATCGTCATCATCATCGTCCGAATCACTAGAAGAAATCTTAATTACATCGCAAAGAAGTTCAACTTCGTCATTCATTTTCCTAATATCTTTAGTTTTGTCACTCTTTTTTTTATCGAGCATATCATCACAGTCGTTAATTTCTTCTATAACATCGTCCGCTGCAGCTGCTATTCGTTGATTGTCACCATCCCTAAAATGATTTTTCGTTTGTTCAAGTTCTTTCACGACATCATTGTAGTCCTTGGAGCAAGTGACAAACTGATCCTTCAATTGAGGTTCGTAATCCATATCAGCTCTATCATTAAGTCGATTTTGAATATCTTGAGCCTTGTCGGATGCCAAGTCAATCGCAACCTCAGTGATGGCACGATTGTCAGCATAATCTGTACGTGAATCCTTCTTCATAATCATCATGCACCAATGGCCGTTGAAAGTTTTGGAGCACACGGCCTTGAGCTTGGCGTGTTTTTGAGCTGAGGAGGGAGCAATGAACATAGAAATGATCATCCATATGAGTGCAAGTGAAACTAGCATAGCTGAGGAAGATGCCATATTTTTTGGCATATGGAAAAGGGAAGACAATTAACTAATGTTACTCCTACTTACTTAAATCAGTTCTAATTTCACTAACTGCTCGATTAATAGTTTACTTAATTTCATAACGTACGTTCTAGAAATTAACTTCCACAAAGAAAAGCGAAAATAGACAAATAGTTAATGACATGCATAAATGTAAATAAAAGTGTACAAAAGCAAGAAACACCCTTCTTTTTTGGGGTAGATTTGTGAAGTAGAGAAGCAAAGGGGGACACTGTGCCAATCCAAGAAAATCCGCCCTGCAGGCTGTAAAAAGTTTGAAAGAAAATCCTTTAAACAATTAACAAAGCTCAAAAAAAAAAAAAAAAAGAATATTTCAGGGCAAATAGGAATCTCTGTCTCATCCAATGGCGGCGTGAGAAAAAATGTCATTTTTCCTTCACTTATTAAGTTGTTCAATTGTATTTCTCAAAATCGGGGGACGATGGTGAAATTTGGAACGTATTTGAATTTTCAATGTCAATTGGAAGACCAGAATGCTACATACCTAGCTACTTACCTACATGGAAACAATACCCAGAACTCAATATCTAAGGACCAGAAAAATTGTACTCGTTCACAAGCACAAACTGTCATGTTCAAACAGTACTCTATTTTTTTTTTTGGGGGGGGTAATTCGGAATATTACAAAAGACTAAGCAACCAACACAGAGTTACACCACATAAGGCGGTTAAGAGTATAGTACAGACCCAAAAACATAAAACAAACTAATCAAGCACACACCTAAGATTTAGGCTATCCCTAATCATAAACTCCCTAATAGACGGTGGCATAACTTCAATTAGGATTAGGATCTCATCCTGCTCGGCACCCATTTTTGCCAAATGATCCCCACATTCATTCCCTCCTCTGTAGATGTGATTGAGACTCGCTCCAGTACGGTTTAGAAGGAGTTTTGCATCATTGATAATGTTTCGTTGTGGTTGTGGATGATTCTCCGGTGCTCCCTCTTTCACCAAGTTAACCGCAAGACTTGAGTCAGATTCAATAATCACATTGGGAATATTTTTCTCCAGAATGATCGTAAGACCTCGATAGATCGCCCATAATTCTGCCTCCAACCTCGTCACCGAATCTAGCTTTCCATAAAATCCAAACAGCCACTTCCCATCTTGATCACGGAACAAGCCTCCGAATCCTGCTTTTTCACTTGTAATGTACTATTTGCATCCAACTGTATTTAGTTTGATTGTACCTGCAAGGGGTGGTACCCATAATATGAGGACTGATTCTTAGAGCCTTTGGTGTTAAAAGATTTGAAAGCCCCATTAATCTCTCTAGCATATAAAGGATAGATTTGAAGTTCATTGCCAAAACAATATCAGTATCGTCAAAGCTTTTTTTGTTACGGACTTTCCAGATTTGCCATAAAACAGTTAAAAACAAAGTCCTCCAAGAAGTATCCAATCCTATTCCATAAATACGTTTAGACTTTAAATTAGAGGAAATCTATTCCAAATGGGGCTATTCAATTTATTACTAAGCCAATGGCTGCTGCGAAAGAAAGACCAAAGATCCGAGGCCTTAAGGCATTCCCTAAACACGTGACTTATGTCCTCAGGTGCACCTTGGCACCTCGGGCACAAATTCGAAGGGATAATGCCTCTATGAGCTCTGAGTTGATTAGTAGGGAGTTTGTTGTGGAGGAAAAGCCATATGAAAGTTTTTGGTTTAGCGGGAACTTTAAGTTTCCAAAATCAATTCCACCCGAGCATGTCATTACCATCCCTATTAATCAACTCATAAGCTGCAGCAACAGAAAAATTACTATTATGGGAACCAAACCAAGAGGGTCTATCAGGATCATTAGAAAGATTAGAAAGATGAATACTTTGAATCAAATTTACCGTCTCATTATCAAGTAAATGGGAATGGTCGAAACATTTCAGTCGCCAGTACTCTATGCAAGGTACTTCCTATGGCTTCTTCGTTTTGCAAGATATATGTGCACACCTAAGATTTAGCCATTTAGGCTATATTTTGTGAGATCCCACATCGAAGGGCTATGGAAAGTTGAAGTTGTATATATGTGATTTCGATCAGCTACTACTGTATAATTTGAGGTTAACTTTTTGAGCAACGTGTTAGGTTAAGAGTTAACAGGTCAGCTGCGGCGGGTCATTACAAGTGATATCAGAGCTTTGGACCAACCAGAAGTGTGAGGCGGATCCTGCGAAGAGACGTGCTTGGGTTAGCATCTCACAATTATATAAAATTATTTTATTTCTTAAATTCTAAATAATATGTTCTATAGGAAAATCTTAAAAATTTAAACAATTTTTGTGAACTTCTATTTATTGTTGGTGCATTTTTTATACTTGGTTGGTCCGAATATTGACTTTTTAAATTTCTCTTGTTTATACAAATATGACAAATAAAAAATATTTCAGACGACCAAAAAGAGTAACCTAAATACAATAAAATAAAAATTGTAGCCGATATCGGCGACCACGCCATCGGATCACATTTAATGCACTCCGAGGCATTAAAGTCTTATAGTGGACAACCCGAGCTCCACCTGAGTTTTTTTTTTTTGTGATCGAAACTGTCTATCTTTTACATATTATGGACTTCATTTGTCGTATAAAAAACTAAGTCGATAGCGTATCAGTATGCATTTAATCGGACGAAAAATATCATTACAAAACAAATTAGGTCCCGATCGATAAGCTTTCTAAACCCGATCGAGAAGAAACTTTACACGATTGATTTCAACAATAGAAACAACAAAATCAACGGCTTGTTTGTTAAAATAGTTTCAACGTATTGAGATTCACAAATTATTTGTGTTGACTTATTAAAAAGTCTATAACATATAATTAGAAAATTTATCATTAAAAATTAATTTTTTTGGTAAATTAAAAATTAGTATTTGTTGGGCCGTGCCCCGTGTCGTGTCTGGCCCACTCCGTGATGTGCCCTTGTCGTGCTCGTCTAAATTCGTGTTGTGTCGAGTCCGACCTAGTTTCGCGCCATGTCTGTCTAAAACCGTGCTCGTGCCGTGTCTCCCCGGCCTGTTTGACACCTCTACGGTCTACCCATGATATAAAGAAAATTTCTTTCTCCACTCCGGCCGACCAGCTCTTCTGCCGGCCTGCGACGAGCGCCGCCGACAGTCGCCATCAACCCCACCATCGATGTCCCACCCTCTCTCCTCTCTTTCTTTCTCGGGAATCCACCCAGCCATACGATTATAATTTCTTCGATTGGTTCTGTTTGATGGGATGATTGGGTTTCTGTATAGAATTTTTTTTTGTTGCTTTTATTTGTTTAGTTCAAGTCCTTCTTCCCCTTCGTTCTCCATTCTCAATTTTCCGATGGTGGGGTGGCCGATGGTTGATGGTAGTTGTCGGTAAGGCTCCTAGATTGGAGAAATTTTTCAGTGCCGAGCGGGCACCATCCTACGTGGTGCCCGAGCGCACATCTCCACCGTCCAAAACACTTTTGGACGGCTCGGATTAAGAGAGAGAAAAAGAGGAAAAAGAGAGGAGAGAGAGTGGGATAGATCTGGGCCGTCCAAAACACTTTTGGATTGGACGGCCGGATGTGCGCGCACGGGCACCACGTGGTGCCCGCTCGGCATACAAAAAATTTCCCCTAGAGAGAGAAAGAGGGCCACAAAAAGAGGGTTTTTGAAAAGGAGGGATTGATCAGGTGCATGAGGGTGGGTTGGGGAATTTTGATGGGCCTCACCTTTTTGACGACGTGGCAGCTTCTTATTTGTTGGCTGCAAAACACCACCTCGATAAATAAGTTATGGCTTATCTACCAATTTGGTCATTATAAAATGGTCCCCATTTCAATTTCGTCGTTGCAAAATTTTTTGTTTCAATTTTTCCCTTATAATTTATGACGTACTTCAATATTACCCTTCCGTCAACAAATGGATGGAAATGTGTTACGTGGCAAACGGAAAAATTGATGTGGAATATTTTTTGACACAGTGGAACCACCTCCACCCTGCCAATTCACCAAGTTCAGTCAACACCTCCACGCACATCTCTCCAACAAGTTCAGGCCCAGTGTCTTCAAAATTCGCCGGAAAGATTCTGGCGAACGGGATCTGTCGTTCAACAACCTTATAGGGGAAATCCCATAGTTAACTGCGTTGGTCAATTAGAGAGCCGAAACGTTTGTTGGTCTGGGATCTCTCGTTCTCTGCTTCTCTCAAATCTGATTTTCCACTTGGGAAGATGTGATTTTTATTATTGTTCTTGTTATGTTTATATGTTTAGTGAGCTTTTCTATGTTTTTTGGTGAATGGGTTTTGATAGTTGGAGCTAGTTGGGCGTTCTCGGACCTACATTATCACGAGCTAATTGGTTATATTAATATGTTTGTGATTTTTGGACCTCAATTTCCATGGATTTTATTGATTTTGGACGGTTGCATTAAGTTTTGGCCTGGTGAACAGATTTGTGGAACCTACAGTTTCATGGGTTTATATGGTATTGCCGTTGTCACACCCTCAATTTTAATAACCAAAAGACATATAATTTCCACCTAGGATAGGTCCAATGTCATACAATTCTCCGTTGAATAGTCAAAGTCAACAATGCAATTCTATAGTCAAAGCTCAACAAGTCCCCAACTAAGGGTACCCGTACCCCTATGCATAAGGATCAAAAGTCTTCAAATTTTTACATATATCGAATATTGTCAAAAGATTGAAGAAAATTTGAGTTACACTATTATCTTATAAAACTCTAGATAATGAAGATGAGAAATATGACTTCATCATCAATAATCTCCATGCAATGCAACCACGCTTCAAACATCGATCCAACCCATGCTTCATGCCGGGTACCTGGAAATAATAGGGTGAGCTACGCGCACAGTAGAGAAAAATCTACTAAAACTAAATGCATGTGAGATGTACGTGTGAGATAAATGAGAGGATGAAAATCACACAACAGCACTTAAGAACTAACAAAGAGTTTAACAAAAGAAATTTGAAGTTCATATGTCCTTGGTTCTCATACCTTCATCTCATCGTATCCGACATGTCACATGTGTCCAAAACACTCACATTACGTATTTCATTCATTTAAATCAATTCATTATACTCCGGGCATACCCTTTCGGGCCCTGTGTCATTCCGGACATACCCTTTCGGGCTCCGTGTCATTCCGGGCATACCCTTTCGGGCCCCGTGCCATTCCGAGCATACCCTTTCGGGCTCCGTGCCATTCCGGACATACTCTTTCGGGCTCCGTGCCATTCATTTCAAGTTCTCATTATCATCATACGTTCATCTCAATTCACATACGTGTCATCGTATTACTCACGCCCGTTACTCTCTTTCATTTTAACCAAATAACCATTTTCTTCATTTCTTTCCCATCACTCCGCTAACCACAATTTCTTTACCATTCATTTAATCAAGCATATTAAATTATCCTCTTTCTAGCTCATCAAACATGCTTGTCTACTCAGGCCAATCGATATCATACATGTAACTAATATGTATAGAATAGATTCACCACATCACAAGCACTCCATAAGTACTCACACATCATATATAAATCTATGTATTCGCTCTGTATCCATGCATCACAAAATACTCAATAAGTGTCTCTCCGTAACCCACAAGTACCCACGTATCCCACAAGCACTACATGCTCCCCGACGTGTCCCACGAGTACCCACGTGTCTCACAAGTACCCACATGCTCCCCGACGTGTCCCACATGTTCCACAAGTACTCGTAAAGTCAAAATGTATTATAACATCAAAATCGAAATGGAGTTTCACAGCCAGGCTATCGTGTACTGGGCTATAATTTTCTATAGGTTCAGAATCTGATCTCGAGACTACCACCATAAAAAGTACGACTTTTAATACATCAATAACAATATATAATTTGCTCAATTCGGAGTCCGGATGACAAAGATATGCTTGTCCGAAATTACACAAAAGAAACCCAAAGTTGCAGTTTCAGCAGGTACACAAACTTCGAATCAGAAACTGCTTTTGCCTAGTGGAAATTAAGGAACAAATTTTACATACTTTCGAAGGCATACAAGTCTACTTTCAAAATCAAAAGGCGGATGGAAATTTCAAGTTTCCTAGACAAAATTATAACCGTTCTCGTAATATGCGACAGTGTTGTCACCCCAGCAAATTTCAGTACCATAGTCCGGTCAAACATTTTTCATATTTTCTGTGCTTCAAATTAAATTCTGAAAATTTACCACAATGTAGACGACAAGTATGAGTAGCCACAGTAAAATTTTCGTAAATTTACAAGTTCTGGAAAAATATCTAAAACTTCGGCCAAAACAGGGGCAAATTCAAGTTCTAACTCAAATATGGACTTAGAGCCACCTTAATCACGAATTTGAGGTTCCAATCCATAGATGTATGCAAATAATTAACCATATACACAAGAGATTAAGGGATTGATGTTGGGTTTCAAGAGGGTTTCACACAAACAAGAGAAATTAACCAAGCATAAGAATAGTAGACATAACAAATCTCCACATACACTTAGTAGTAGTAGTAGAGATTTCCCTACCTCAAAGGGTTTTGAGCAAAATCCAACAAATCCAACAAACCCTAGCTTTCCAAAATCCCGGATTCCTCCAAACCCGAGCCCCCGCATGCGATTTCCAAGCCCCAATGGCGAATATATGCGATGTACTTGAAGGATCTATGATGGGTTTGAGTGGTTAAGGTTGATTTTGTGTGAGAGGTGAGGAGAGAGACAGAGAGGTCGAGAGAACACGACAAAAATGAAAGAGAGAGAAATGGGTTTCTACGTTTATGATAATCTGATCCCAATTTGGGATTTAAGGTGGGTAATTACACTACACCCCCCTTAAGTAATTTGGACTTTCCCCAAGTCCCAACCTTTAGTACGTAGCTCAATGTGACCCCGAGTGCCTAGCAACAATGTTAAAAATAATCCAACATGGGTCTCCAAACACTCTCGTCCCATGGGTCGCATACCCAAACACAGTAAATTTAAATATGCGCACATACCCATGTGAACACATGAAGGAAAAAAAAAATGGCTTGGTTTCTAAAAAAAAATCTTATTCACATATTGAAATAAAGAAATTTAGGAATTTAAATTACGGGTCTCTACAGCCGTATTGGTGAACGTACATTTTCATGGGTTTATATGGTATTGGTGAATGTTGCATTAAGTTTTGGCTTGGTGAATAGCATTGAATTGAATTTAGTGAGTTGGCAGGGTGGAGGTGGTTTCACCATGTCAAAAAATGTTCCACGTTCCACGTCAGCTTTTCGTTTGCCACCTAACACATTTTCATCCATTTGTTGATGGAAGGGTAACATTGAAGTGCATCATAAGTTATAAGGGTAAAATTAAAACAAACAATTTTAAAAGGACGAAATTGAAACGGGGACCATTTTATAAGAACCAAATTGGTAGATAAAGATAAGCCATAAGTTATTCTTTTTTGGTATAACATACACCAATACATTATTGAGAAGTCCTCTACGACACAGAGGGTACTCCAAGAGCAAGTAGGAGTGAGTATAGATTGATTTGGTCCCGGTTTCGTGGTAAACCAAGAACTAAATTACTGCTATAGATTGATTTGGTCCCGGTTTCGTGGTAAACCAAGAACTAAATTACTACTACTAGGTAGGTTACTTAGTGGATTAATTGAACCATCCAAATTGACCAAGCCGTTCAAATTGACCAAACCATATGCGAACCCACACGGTATATTGTACGGACTGATATGGATCCTAACATAGGAATTTTGGAAAATTGGGTTTATTTCAGTTTCGGCAGTTATGTAAACAAACCTGTTGGAAAAAATATGTTTACTTTTTGTGATAAAAAACGGAAATATGAATGCAATAAAAACGGAACACAAAACCTGAAAAACAATGAGAATGAAATGGTGATCAAGGCGAGTGTTGAACTCTGTACTTAAGACAGATTCGCCCCCGCTACGGTGCTTAAGGTTTGCATGGACGTTTATCTCCTAGCACTACTTGATCGAACTCCCCATAGAAGCAACACTACAATCGATGGGTCTGTAGAACCAAACTTGTGTCTATACTCTCTCCAGGGAAAAGACTCTGACTCAATGAAAATATGAACAAAAATTAATCTTTTATGAATGAATGAGGAACCCCCTATTTATAGAGATGTTCGTAACTCGAAAAGTCACGAAAGAAAGTGACACAACTATTCATACGAATAGATGTCACCAAACGGACACAACTCTAGACATAAAATTGTCATTCACAGAAAAATATAATATCTAAAATATTTTCCAACAATCCCCCACATAAATAAAATTGACTCGATGACCAATGCAAAAACAATGCAAATGACACACAGAGAGAGTATAATAGGAAATCTCCTGCATGGGATTATGTAGTTTTTGGTTTTGAACCTTGCCTTGTGAATAACTATCGGACTTACTGGCTAACCAGTGAACGCAATGTCTTTGAACTGTTCAGCCGTTTGTGTAAGTCATGACAATAGTCAACAGGATCATTCCAAACACAGTTGGTTCTTACAGTTGTGCCCATTTTGGCCCTAGAACACCAACTGGTTTCAGAGAGTGTTTTTTAAAGAATCCAGCCTTAAAATTCTCATAGAAGCGGCCCACTTCACGCTCACATAGGTGATCTTCTTATTAAGAATATCCTGCAATATACCCCACTTGGATTTTCGAAGGTATAAGAATCATAAAAAGTTAAACTTAACCTAAACCACTGCAGGCATCACTAATTCACCATAGGAATGAGTTGGAGAGATATCTCCTAAGTGATACTCCTAAGTCTCATATAACTTGGTTGTCCCATTGAACCTAGATCTTGGGATCTCCAATCGGCTAGGTTGGGTTGCCATTATAGAGACTTTTAATTAATAGGCTTGAATCTCATTCCCCTTAATGATCATTTGTTCTCTATTCAAACCTCTAGCATGTTACCGGATCCATAAGATTTTATTTGACATTACAGTCTAATTGAGAATAAATGTAGACGGTAAATTGTCTGCTATATAAATATTGAGACTAACCGTTCTATACGATCCTTTGTGTCATTTTTTTAACGACTGGTGGCCACCATATTATATCCTCTGACACAAAATTGGACCCCATAGGAACATCCTCTAAGAAATAGCGCAGCCGCTTTGCTTACTCACTTTTGTTTAATGCAATGAGTTAATCATACTCTCTTGTAGACATTACTATACACGATTGTTTAGAGGATTTCCAAACCTTTGTTGCACTTTCAAATTGTAAAACATGTATCCACTCGTGGAGTTTTAGTCTTTTAAATCAAATATATAATTGACTACAGTTGGATATACAATCTATAGTGCAATACATAGTTAAAAGTTTGCGAAAATTGTAATTACTAACAAAACCTGAAAAACAATGAGAATGAAATGATGATCAAGGCGAGTGTTAAACTCTGTACTTAAGACAGATTTGCCTCTACTACGGTGTTTACGGTTTGCATTGACATCTATCTCACAACACTACTTGATCAAACTCCCCACAGAAGCAGCACTACAATCGACGGGTCTGTTGAACCAAACTTGTGTGTGTACTCTCTCCAATGAAAAGACTCTGATTCAATGAAAATATGAACAAAAATTAATCTCTCATGAATGAATGAGGAACCTCCTATTTATAGAGATGTTCGTGACTATACGAAAAGTCACAAAGAAAGTGACACAACTATGCACTTAAAATTTTCATTCACACACAAAGGAAAATGTAATATCTAAAATATTTTCCAACAAAACCAACTAAACGGAAATTAAACCGACTTAATATAGTCTAAAATTTTTGAAAATACAAAAAATATGTAGTGGAAAGTCCCAAGGTCGCAGTGGGAATTGGCAAAAGCCCTTTGTATGTTGGAGGATTTTGGCGTCAAAGAAATTTTTACAAGTCTATAATATTGGGTACACCGTACACACACATACAATTGTGGCAAATGATGGAAGACTTGCGAATTACGAGAAAAATTCTGGTCAAATGGGATATGCTGGGTTGGGTCTACTACACAGCTGAGCCTGAATTGCGAATTGGGTAGCAAAGAATTAGTACAGAGTGGTTAGCAACTTAGCATGGAGTATGCCGCAAATGAGCTCCGATTTCTCGGTACTCGAGTGAGTTCATGTTACCATGTTAGTTTATCTCTCATTACCACTTTTTATATTACTCAGGATGATTTCTCTTCTTACTATCACCGTCGTCGTCCAAGTTTCCAAGTTGTAAGTAATCTGTTTGTCGAAATGCTTGAACGACCATAATTTTTTTGGTTATTCTGATCTGACATTTTCATGCTTTCTGAATTTTAGACTCCCTTCAGTTTATCTCTTGAAATGTTTCTTTTTTCTTTTTCTAAATTCTGAATCTTGTTTAGGTGGTTATTATACACTAAAAACATTAATAGAACTCAACGGAATTCGCAACAACATTTTCAATGTTGTGATAAAAATTTGATACATGCAAAATATGATACGAGCAAATTTTGAAAAAAAAAAACAAAATTCTTTTTTGACTGTTTAAGAATCATGATAGGAGGACTGAACAACCCAAGATAGCTAAACATTGGTTGTTAATTTATGTGAATTACGCATGTTTCAATCCCTATATATGAGATACAGTTAGGCAGTTTTACATAGTTCGGGATGGACATCAACATATAAATTTTCATTTGTTTGCTTCAATTTTTTTGATTTTGAATTAAATTCCATATTTGAGTTGTATAGAATGACTGACCTTCCTTGTTTTAATCATCTGACGAAAAGTGTTCTGGTATCTGAATATAGTAAGATTAAACTCGAATTGGAATGTTCTTATCATTCTTTTTAACCAATTGAGGAGTTTGAGTCATTCTTTTCGTTGTTGGATTTTGGAACATTTAGCTAACCTGTGCTTCCTTATGTTTGAATGAGGGTATGGATTTTTCAAGTCTAGGGATAATCAGATAATATAATGACATTTTTTATACACCTTCTTGTTAAAAAATGTAACTGCTGAAACATATTGCACTTTTTTTTTTTTTGGGTAAATAAACATATTGCATTTCTCATTGAGGGTAAGAGTTTTGCACTTTTACATGGTTTATGATAAACAATCACAAAAAGGGTTTCCGTTTAGTATAATATTCCAGATATTTGGTCTTTTATTAAATAGAAGTTTGGGTCTGTTGAACAACCAAGCTTCCTTGTTTGAACTGCTCGACAAACCTTGTTCTGATATTTATGCTCAAGCAAGATGTTTTACTCCAAGTGAAATGTTAACATGTTTTGTTCTAATCCTTTGTTCTTGGTGAAAACAGAGGACTAGGATACAATGTCACGGGACACTTATCTTCAAGTTTTCACTGGACTATTGGCTTGCTTGAGTCTCCATGGGTGAAAGCTGATGACCCATATAGATTTTTAACATGGGAGGTTACATATGGAACAATTTCTCCGCTTGGTATCAAACAACAGGTAACTTTTCCAATCCTATTTTTATTATTGTCAATATCTTTCACAATTGATTGGTACTTTTTTAAGCCATTCTCTTCATTATCTTGGCCTTTGTAGGGCATCCTTATCAATGGGAAGTTTCCTGGCCCAACACTTGATTGCATCACAAATGACAACGTAATTATTAATGTCATTAACAAGCTGGATGAGTCTTTCCTCATTACATGGTCAGTATGAATCCAAATAGTTTGCATTACTTTTCTATGATTCCTGCTTTCAAAGTGTTAATTTACATGGTGCAAACAGTGCGCAGGTGTGGGTGAGGGGTTGGTTTCTTTGTACTTTATGGGACAGTAGCGGGGGCATTTGTTTATACTTTATAGTGATGTTTGGGTTGGGTGGCATTGGTTTACGCTCTTTTCATGGCTTTGAGGTGGATTTAAAAAGTAAGCGAATTCTATGACTAATAAAATATTTTTTGTTGGGAACCAGGAATGGAATCAATCAACGGAAGACCTCATGGCAAGATGGTGTACTTGGAACGAATTGCCCAATCCCTCCAAACTCAAACTGGACATACATGATGCAAATGAAAGACCAGATCGGGACTTTCATATATTTCCCTTCAACTTTGATGCATAGAGCTGCTGGTGGCTTTGGGGGACTCAATCTCTTAGCAAGGCCATTGATACCTGTTCCATATGATACACCCGCTGAGGAATTCACGCTACTTGTTAGTGATTGGTGGAAGTCTGATCACAAGGTCTGTGAGCAGTGGAACCTTGCTTCTGTTTTCCTCTTAGTGAAAAGTAGCTTAAATTTTTCTTTCAAGTATATGTGAAATATTGTTACGAATATGCAGTCCTTCTCATAACTGGGCTCGAGCTCAATTTTCCATGTACCAAAGAACAAAAATAAATTGATTATGCATGTTTGCTTCACCTAGGATGTTTTGAGTTGCTTTCCCTGATTGGTGTAGCCCTTTTGCAACTAACATAAGTTTCTGTTTAGCCTAACATTGTGAAAGTTCAACATAATTTCGTTTGAACTTTTTGTTATTCAATATATCAATATAGTCTATAAATCAGCTATAATGCCTGTGGAGCACTTGTTAATTTTCGTGAGTAATGTCAAAGTTCTAATGTTTGGGAGTACAAAGAAGATAAGATGAATTTTTTAAGTCTCTGATAGAAATGCTACGTCCAAGTTTTGGTTCCTCTTTCAACCCAAAGTCCCAAATGGATATTATATAAATGTCTATTCTGGTATTTTTCTTTTCATTTATTCTGTTCAATAAACAACTATGTTGAGATGTCTAGTTGTACTTAGTTGTACTTAGTCAATGCGTTAAAGGGATCAATGCTGCTGTTCACCTGCTTGCAGATGTTGCAACAAGCACTGGGGGAATCCTTTTCCTTTCCCTGATGCTATTCTTATCAATGGACTTCTTAATTCTTCTACTTTCACCGGTGAAGCAGGTAATAGTACTTTCGTTTAGTGTTCCCTTTCAATCTCTTATCACATTGACCCGGAACTTGTGACATTGAGTTGGTTTCTTTTTCACATTCATTGCGCCGTTTCTTATAATCAGATTTTGAAATCGAAACTTCTGTTTCTTGACATCTGACCTTATAAATTTTGGTTGTGAATGATTTCAGGTCAATCCTATCTGTTTAGGGTTTCAAATGTCGGTTTCACAACTTCAATCAACTTTAGGATTCAGGGCCATTCACTAACACTGGTTGAAGTTGAAGGAGCTCATACTCAGCAGGAACTGTATGAATCACTTGATATTCATGTTGGCCAATCTGTGGCTGTTTTGGTTTGAAAGAAAAAAAGTACGAAGACAAAACATAAGCCAAAGCAATTAATAGGTTTGTAGTTTTTAATCATCTATTCTGACCTTTTTTCTTAATTTTATTTCACTTGTGTTAAGATGGAATTTGACGGCAAATGCAGCTAGGCCAAATCCTCAAGGGTCATATCACTACGGTACCATACCAGTAGACCGTACCCTTGTGCTAGCAAACTCGGCTGAAACTATAAATGGCAAGCTCCGCTATGCTGTCAACAGTGTCTCCTACATTAACCCAAGCACCCCACTGAAGCTTGCTGACTACCTTAACATTTCTGGAGTCTTCAACTTGAACACCATCAAAGACAATCCTACCAATGGCCCTGCAGTCCTTGGAACCTCTGTCGTAGGCACTAATCTTCACGACTTTGTGGAAATAGTTTTCCAAAACAACGAGAAAACCATCCAGGCTTGGCATCTTGACGGTTATGCCTTCTGGGCAGTCGGGTAAGGGTCGATGTTATTCTGCTTCCAATTCGAATTGAGGAAGAATAAAGGCCGAGAGTATTTAGTATTGATATTGGTGCATGGAAGCCTGGGAGTCATCTTTAGTTGTTCTTAGCTTTCTGATGTTTCTTGGAAAATACTAATTTGTATTGGCAATAGTATGTCTGTTATTCCTCGTTTTGTTGGTGTGAACTTTCAAAGAAGAGAGAAAGAGAAACAAACGAATACTATTATCAAACAAACGTACTATTATTGCATTGCAAAGCTTAGACAATTACAACTGATGAAGGTGGTTTATATAGGCTAATCCTATTAACCCTAGGAAAACCCTAATAACATAGAAGGAAACACTAATAACACAAACGGAAACAAACTAATCCTATTAACCCTAGGGAAATCCTAATAACATAAAAGGAAACAAATTAATTGAAACCTAACAATTGGAAACCTAAATTATAATTCCTAACATTAAACTTTCCTAAATTATACTTCACCCCCCC
>JAXBDA010008110.1:0-15701 GCA_036023075.1 Gaultheria prostrata | reverse complement strand
GAATAACTATATATATATATATATATATATATATATATATATATATATAGAGAGAGAGAGAGAGAGAGAGAGAGAGAAATTCTAGGAGGCCCCAATTTAAAAACTTGCTTCAGACTCCGAAAATCTTAGGGCGGGCATGTTCCCTAGGTACGGATTTAATTTTGTTCACCCTCTTCATTACCCTCTCTCCTATTGATTAACATAGTGCAGATCCCACAAAAGTGATGTCACCGTTACCAAAAAGTATATTGCAGATGTGAGACCTACACCATTTCTGTTAGCCCCAAGGTTTCTAGATTTTGATGATAACAAACATATCTTACTTTTCTCTTATTTAGTCAATTGGGCTTCATTGGAGTAATATATTCCAATTGGGGAAAATCTGCCATCAGTCATTACTGGAGTGACATATGTGTAATTCTCCCATATCTAATATTCACAGGTTGTGATGTATGCAGGATATAATTTTTCCTAACCTAGTTTTCTAGGTTTGAGAGAAAGAAGAGGCGTTGGAAGCTATGAAAGAAGAGAGAGGGTCTTCATCAGATTCTATCTCCTATAGTCAAGTAAATTGAAGGAGCAAGATTAAGGAAAATCTTCTCCCAATTTTCAACGGTTTGTAAAGCCCTCTTTGGAAAGAAGAAGCATGGCTGTGGAACAATCAAGATTGAAGATAGAGGAAGAGTTCTGCCGACCAAAAAAATACGTAAATCTCTCCAGCCCCAATATCTTTAACGGTTCAAAAATTCCCCACAAGGAAAGAAGGTTGGCTGCAGTATTAAAGATGGAGAGGTCTAAATAAGGCAAGATTTTGGTGTTGATTTCTTGCGACGGCTAGAAGAAAATTTCAATGTTCAATTGGGTCCTCAACAGGTTAAATACAGAACAAGAAGAAAGAAGAAAAGACTGAGACATCTTTGAAAAATCAGTGAGCTACCACTTGTTAATCTGCTTTCGAAAGTTTGTTCTTCATCTTGAATAGTTTTTACACTAGATTGAGTGATTGATTGAGAGCCATATTGTAAAAGGGAAATTACCCCTGCTCCAGAAATTTCTTTTACCCTTTTTGTGAGTGATTTGTGGTTTAGGTTTAACTAGCGTCAGATTCTTAGCTACTTGGAGGGGATTAGGAGTAATCACTCGGTTGTAAAGGTTTTCTAGCACCCGCGAAGCTAGAAGGTTGTAACAACTATTGGAGATAGTGCAGCAATTCCCGAGTAGGATACTTGGGGAGTGGAGTAAGCCGTGAAGTTACGGACCGGACCACTATAAAATCCTCGTGTTTGATTTCTCTTTCCCTTACTCTTTTACTTTACGTTTTGCATATCCATATCTCACATATTGATTGATATATCTCTAAAAGCAGACTTGGGGTATAAATTGCTTGCGTAGTTAGTTGATTAATTCTATAGATTAAAGTCCTAGAAATCTGTTAATTAATTTCGCACAGCTGCTGGTTCTCTATTTTTAGCTTGCTTAATCTGCCGCTACGTTAATATTTGTCTCGGTCTTGCATTCAATTTTTAAAGTGTTATTTTAGTTGTGAGACCCAATTCACCCCTCTTGGGTTGCCATTTGGACCTTCAATTTCAACTAATGAGAGGGACGGTAATGTTAACTCTCTCCTTAGTGAACAAAATCGCACTCCCCGGGTCCTGGGAATGGGAATCTAAGGTAGAGAAGTTCACGATCCATTAGCCTTCTACCTCCAGGTGGCATTGTAAAAACTATACGATTACACGGTCATACCTAACATAAACGCAACGCTAATGACCAAATATTGGGTTTCCCAAGTAATGATCGAGACGTTTGTGAAACAAAACACTTGATTCTCAATCAATCAACCAAAACTTAATAGCTACGCACAAGAAACAATCAAAGACATAGACAAGCATCATCTAACAACACTTCACATGGAAATGTTGTACCATGTACCAGTGGTAATTTACTAATCCAGAAACAAGGCAAGAGTGTTTCAACAGATGATACATATTGAACCAAGCTCTTCTACACTAACCACAGAGTAACAGAGAGAATCTGAGTTCCTTCCTTCATAGAACAAAAAAAGAACACTAGAGTTACCTCATCAATGAGAACCATAACCATTGATTCCCAATTCAGGCACCACAGCAACAGCCTTCTGCTCCCCCACATAACCACCCTCTTCTTTGATCCCAGTCTCATTTTCATCATCATCAGAATCCAAACTAAAATGACCGTGATGTCCATCCAACTGCTGCATTTCTGCCCCGATCGGCCTATACCGTGTCGAATCACCACCAATGATGCCAACCTTTCTACAAACAACTGTGTACACCCCAACAATCACAACCACAAGGAAAGCAAGATGACAATTGAACTGAAGCGTCCCGATCGCCCTACCACGGTGATACTCCGGGTGGCCCTTACACTTGACCGTGAAATTCCCCCTACTCTTTTCACTCAGAAAACACCCATGTGCCATCGCATTCGAGTAAAACGAAAAACCCATTTGGAGAAACCAAGTCCCTTGCAAAATCAATCCGATTCCTCTACCCAACCGTGAAAACCTAGATTTATTCGTTTTCAATTCAAGAATCGTTGAAACTACACAAATACCGATAGGAACGAGTAAAAGATCGTAGTAATGGTTCTCGATTCCACTTGGGTCTTTTCTTTGAAGGTAAAACAAGATAAATTCTTCGACGAAAGCGAATAAACAGAGTAAATTGAGGATTGGTGAGGGTAAAATAATGGAATTTGAGAAGTGGGTTAATAGGGCGAATAAAGAGTAGAGAAAGAAGAGGGAAGAAATTGCGATTACCTCTAGTTGGAGGACGAAACCGACGTCGTCTTTGGAATTGAGAGCGTTGGTTAAGGAAATCAAGGAGTTTAAGATGAAGGAGAAAGAGAAGAGAGAAGTTGCGATTAGGGTTATTGAAGAAGAAGATGAAGGCGTGGTTTTCGATGGTGTTTGGAGAGATGAGATTAGAGATTCCCATGCGCCGATTAGGATGAAACCGCCTCCGGCTAAGGTGTAGGTGAAGAGACCCATCTTCTCTCTCTCTTTCTCTCGATCAAATCTCTGCGTCTAGTTTTTGGGTTTGTTGGGAAGAAGATTACAGGGTGAGATCTGTTTATTCGATTCAAGATTTGGGATTGTAGGGTTGTTCGTTGCTGTGCTGAAAAAGTCAGAGTCAAGTAGAGTTTGGTTTTGTTGTCGCAGTTGAAAACCCAGGCAGTCGTCGTTCCGAGACAAACGGTTATTTCTTGGGGTTAAATGGCACTTTGGGCCATAAGTTCTTACATTTGTCACTGTACCCCCTTGTACGTGGACCTGGGCTATGTTTCTCTCTTTTTTGCTAAGGGAAATTTCAGAGGAGAATTTACACAAAAACCAAGGAGCACCAAAAAGAGAACACAAGCATGACAAGCAATGTATATGCCCAGAATTTTTCCCAAAAAAATTATCCAAAATTTGAAATCAGTTACTTAGATTTACTTGGAAATAAATCGGTGCTACTGATTTCAATTTCTGAATAACTTTCTAGATAGAAATTATGAGTAGCTAGCATTTTCCCAAACATGAAGCACCTGTAATGAATTACAGCAAGCACAAACAGTCTCTTTATACCTTCAAGTGTAGCCACTTTACCTAGAGAAAAACTACCCCTTCAGTAGCAACTACCTATACAAAATAAGCTTCACTTACAATACCTCAATAAATCCTACGCCCTCGGTCCCTTTTTAAATAACCTTTTTGAAAAATGTGTATTTTTATGGATGTTAAAAAATGTACTTCCTTAGAACTTTTTTTTTTGCTCCAAATTAAAGTACTTAATAAGCACTTTAATTTGGTATAAAACAAATTAAGAAATTATATAAAATATATATTTTTTAGAGATTTGAAATTACACGTATTCCTATAGTGGTCATTTAAAAAGGGACCGGAGGGAGCAATGAATTTGCCCAAGCAATATTCACCGCCTTTCTATTTGTTTAATCTTTTCCAACCTTACCTTTCTTTCTCTCTCTTACTTCAATTGGTTCAGACCAAAAATTCGGAATGAAAAAAAAACATTATTTGAATAAATGATAAGTAAAATAGATACTAGCATTGTAGGAGTTTAATAAAGATCTGGGTACATAAAATGAAAAATTTAACATTGTTTCCTAACATTTTTTGGCTAAAAATTTATTTAGACAATTGAAGATGCCCTTACGGAGGGAATGAGGAGGAGGAAAACAATTTACACGTACATGGAAAGGTCTTGAGATTAGACATTTTTACCTACACACAGACCCCTACTTCAATTCCCTATGGCAACTAAAAATTATTTTGAAATTTAAAAGTAGAGAAAAGTAGAGAGAGAAAATAATAAATACAAGAATTATTCGGTGGTATTGAAATATCTTGAAATATTGTTCCAACGATTCGCCATATGCCACGTATTAATTTGTTGCTCAAAAAATAAAGAAAAGATAAAAGGACCAATCATACATAAATGGCGCACCATATAACAATGCTCCCTGATTGAGCATCGAATAAATTTTTAATGTTGAGACGCGCGCATTTGGAATTGCAGGATTATTTTAAAAACGGAAACAATTTGACGGGGACTAATATATACCCAAATCTAAATTACGGGGCTGGCCTCTAAAAACCTCTAAAATCATATCATCAATAAAATATAGCACGAAGTTAAAGTTTTATAATGTTACAGGAAAAAACGGATTACCATCATATTTGACTATTTTAAGACCATACTAGCTTTGTACATATTCTTTTTGTCCCATTTTAAGTGTGTAATTTTGTAATTTGAACTTATTGAAGAGACATCATCATTACACAATTTACGTTAATTTTTATCTCCACTTTTCAAAATTATCATCCACTTTCTGCATTAACTCTTCACTTGTTAACTTTTCGGAAGGACAACTTAAATAATACTCCCTCCGTCCCGGAAAGTTAGACACTTTCACTATTCCAGCCATACAAAAAAATTGTCTATATCTTTGAATCCGTAATGTTTTATATAAGCAATATGAATCTTGTTTGATAGATTTCAATTAGTTCTTTTAAACAAAGTTATGAAAATCACATAAAACATTATGAATTGAAAGATATATGCAATTTAGAAATGACACGCAGTCCCAAAAGTGCCTAATTTTAGGGGACGGAGGGAGTACTATTATACAAACTTTTACCCATTAATTTTTCAAAAATGGACACTATTTAAGGGTCAGTCTAAAATAGAATGTTAGACTATTATTTGGGGACGGATGACGTAACTTGTCGGTAATAAAGAAAAAATATGTAGTACTCCCTCCGTCCCAATTTGTTTGCTCACTACGAAACTACGTGCAATTTTCAAACTAAAAAATAATGTACTTGCAAAAATAATTTTCTAATCAATGTGGATCTTGTTTGATAGATTTCATTGAAAACTTAAATACGGTGTAAAAAAAAATCAAAAATTATTTTGATAAATACATTAATTTTTAGTTTGAAAATTGCACGTAGTTTCGTAGTGAGCAAACAAATTGGGACAGAGGGAGTACTAATTAGGAAAAAGCAATCAACAAGCGAGGCGAACTAGGGCATTATAGGGAAACCTAAGGCCACAATGGACCTTTCACACATTCTAAGTTTTTCATTTGTGATTTTAGCAAACAAGTAAGCCACTTGCTAAAATCAACCCATTTTAACAAATGAAAATGGATTGATTTTAGCAAGTTGCTTACTCATTTGCTAAAATCACCAATTTGATTTTATGAAATTTCCCTAAAATCAAATGGGAAACTCAGCCTAACTCCGGACTAGACTAACAATTAATAACACATCCCCTTGGGTTTGGTACATACCCCATTTTGGGCCATTAACAGTCCGGAGGAACTCCTAGTCCTCATCTCTAAATACAAACAAAATAAGGTTAGCAAGCCCATGAGAATGTTATTACAATCCAGTCCCCTTCCTTGCAAGTTGCATCAAACATGCCCTAAAGGACAAGATCATTCCCTGATCAGATGCTTATCACAAGTTCTGGGTTCGGAACTAGTACTTACAAAAATAGTGTTATAGTTCTGCACAAATAGTATGAGAATTGCATTAAGCTAAACAATCACCTTTACAAGCAGTAACGGAATTAGGATTTTGTGTACGAGAGGCTACAACATGAACAACAAGATTTTAACATTACATATTTCGGTCCTTGAATTGTAGGGACTAAAATTTTAGCAAACTTATCAAGCTCTCACCGATGCAAGGACCCTTCAGTAAAATATCAAGCAGAGGCTCCGATAATTTGTGTAGATCTCCGAAGTAAATTGCACACAATGCGATATGCAATTGGTGTACCCATAACACGCCTGTTCGTGCATCAATAAGCTAGAAATGTTACAACTACGAAACACTTTACAAGCATAAATGCATGAGCTAGAAATGTTTTTAACCACGAAACACAAGCATAAATGCACCTACGTCCAAAATCACAGATAAGGACTCAAGGGTTGTGGATGTAACGGGTTTGCATTTCTGTGAGGTGGAAACAATTTTTGGGGACCCTATACTCTTAATAGTGAAAAAATGGTTCTATGGTCTTGATGCAGATTGGAAATTTAATATTATTTACAAATAATATTTTAAGTTTTCCTTATTTTTGTTTTAATAATTTTGTTAGGGAAAAATAAGTGTTCTAGATGATTTGGTTTCCTAGTTTAGCATATTTAGTTTCTTTTTAATTTTTGCTTGGTCAAGAAGAAATTTAGTTTCTAAGTTAATTATTTCCTTTATTCTTTATTTCCTAGTTTGTAGGATTTCTTCTACTATAAATTGAGTTGTAAGCCTTAGGGCAATTGGGTTGTTAATAAATTAAGAAAATCGAGTTTTTACTCAATATCGTTTGTTCAAGGAGGGAGTACCTCTAGTTCAGACAAAATTCGTGATTGTCCTTGTTGCACGTTCTTATTTCAACACGCCTCCCTGCATCAGGTCTTGGAGCACAACAACGGAGTGCACCCAATATATCTTTATTCATCATACATATTTGTGGGATCCAGTAATAATTTAATGGACTATACATAAATATGTAGTGGAAAAAGTATTGGGACACCTTAAAGACTATAGAATAATTTCTCCCTAATAGTGAGTGTGTGTGTGTGTATGTATGTACTTATGTGCAAGTGTTTGCATGACAAAAGGATGACAATCTCGATTAAACTGTTGGTTTATTGAACCATACTGAATTTATTTATACGGTTGTGGTGGGGTAATTCTACATGTGGATCTCCCTTGGTTCGAGCCGTGCCGCCATCTCCCACGCTCGGACCACCTGCGCATGTAACAAGCCGTTAGTGTGCCGGCGGGCGCTCCGACGCACAAGTCAGTCCCAAGAGCCAAAAGCACCAATAAACTAACATTATTTGGGTCTAGATCTGAAAGTGCATACCTCAAGGGTCTTACCCTTTGTATTTATAGCCCCTTGTTGTGCTTGCTCTCCAGGTAAGGAGATGATGATGTCACCATCCTCCAATCCGGGCCCATGGCCCTCCATTAGACAACCGGGTCAGAGCCCCGTGCGGATTGTCCCACTGCAACGGTTTTTAACTTGTAATTTTTCAACCTTGTTTTTAGTTTTTGACTTAGAGGTTTTACTTTCATATGATAAACTGCACAGGAAACTAAAACAAACTAAATCATAGTAACAAAAAACCGAACCACAAGATAATAACTACTGCCTCTCCACTCTGAGTGAGAATTGAAAGCTGAAGTATGATAGATATGGTATATTGCCATTTCATGATATTTTGTTTTTGGATATTGGAATTTAGTGATTTTGAAACTCAAGGTGTATTAGTTCGCTGGTTGTTTTTTCGAATGTTTTCTTTTTAGATAATTAATTTGTTGTCGGATTTTTTGTGGCTCTGTTGAAAAAGTTAACCGAACTGGTAATCCATAGTTTTAATTATGATTTCGGTTTTAGGTATATGTTTTGACTTGACTTTTAATTTTACCAATAACAAAAATGAATCGCACTGTTGCCACTCTTTGATTGTGGGATTCGGGGACTCTGCAATGCACTAGTTGCGCTACACCGTACACCGCATAATAGTTCTATGTGTTGCAGGACAAGGGGGTTACTGATGTGCACCATCCAGGTAGTTCGTCGCTCGGATGGACGGCCCACATCTCACCTCGACACCTTTATATCCGAACCGTTCGTTTTCGTGCGTGCAAGATGAAATTTGGGTCATTCATCGAAACAATCGACGGTCCAGATAATGCACAACACCTGTTATGCAGCTCCATGCACATGGGGCTGCACAGCAACCCCAAATCTGTGCATTAGGACCACCGATCTCTGCGGCCTAGATTGTGACGAGGTTAGAAGTATTTGGGATTGGGGTTCCTGTCGTGCAGTAGGTGCATGACATCGTACCATGCACCCACTCAGTTATCCATTACAAAAATGCATGGCTCGGATCAAATCCAATCCTATGTGAGAGTCATTACTTGGATTTGATCCGAATTGTGCATTTTCACAACAAACGGCTGTATTAGGTACACGAAAGTAATGACACGGTGTCATGCATATAGTACATAGCAGAGACCCTTGTCCAAGTATTTGCACTCTTATTTGGTGCACAACACCCAATCACACCCCATACCAACCCTCTGAGCCTTACGGAAAAGTAAGAGACGGGCACAAAAAACATTGATGAGTACTGTCTCTGTCTCTGTCTCTCTCTCTCTCTCTCTCTATATCACTTTCTTTCAACGCTTGAGCACAATTGCAATCATCATGTCTTCTCTGCTGCCACCACCACCACCACCTTCTCCTCCTCCTCCTCCTTACCTTCTCCCCATCCATCATCATTGCTCCCACCACCTCAAATCACAATCATCATTACCTGCACCACCAGATCAGACAAAAGACACCAAAAAACCCACATACTAAAACACATGATCACCACTTTTACCATCAAAACGATGAAAGTGTAATCAAAGCTGTTTGCTGTTCAAGAAGTCGAAAAAGAAGAAGAGATTACTCGATACCTTTCCGAGGGAAGAAGGGGCAGTACTACTCTTTCTCTTGTTTTCTCTTTGAAAAAGTGACTTGGTTTTTTTAGGGGAATCAAGCATCTTGGTCCGATCCTTTTTGCTATTTGAACAAGCAGAAATTATTTTCTTTTTCTAAGTTGTGTGTGTGGGTGGGTGGGCGTTTACCTTCTATGCATATTGTTTACTCACAGATCTTGTGGCCGACCCAGAAAATTGCTATAGATCTTGCGAGAGGGATGAAGGTTCCACAGATTGGGGTGTTTAGGTCATTGGAGAAGACTCAGAATCCAATATTATGGTATGTTTGTAATTGACTCATCTCTCTCCGTGTGCGCGCGCGCGCTCGCATGTATGTGTTGTTTTACACTTGTTGGTAATTAGTTCTTGTTTGTTTGGAAGTTTTATTGGTGCAAATTGAACGGATCCCAGTTATTTTGTACTGTTGGTAAGTGTTTCTATGAGATCCAGTATCATATGTGGTCCTGAATAAGAGCGTTGGGACATCACGTGACGGTGCCTCAAGTCTATAGAATAATTAGTCGTTTCGATTAATAGCGTTATTTAATATACATAATTGAAAGGCTCAAACAGACCCAAGAACACTAATTTAATTTGTCAA
This sequence comes from Gaultheria prostrata, assembly GCA_036023075.1. Classification (NCBI taxonomy): domain Eukaryota; kingdom Viridiplantae; phylum Streptophyta; class Magnoliopsida; order Ericales; family Ericaceae; genus Gaultheria; species Gaultheria prostrata. The sequence continues at coordinate 6,042 of JAXBDA010008110.1, read as the reverse complement.
TGAAATATTTGCATATTTGCTTCTGTGAAAATCGCTATTATTTGGATGTTGGTATGCAATTTTTTTTTATATATTTTGTCTTTATAGAAATTAATTTACGACATGCGTGTGGTATGCAACTTTATATATATATATATATATTTAATGTTGTAGAGATTAATTTACAACTTTTACTTAGAAATTCAAACGTTGAACTGATAACGATTGTGTAAAACAATTAGTATCATATTTATGCAAATACATTCACAGCATCAATTTTGAATTCATAGCCATAGCATTTGTAGGTCATGAGGTTTCAACTTAATATCATGAATTTTAATTCATATAATACCAATTTTTCTGCATAAAAATGAATTTTTTTATGCAGGTGTTTTGAATTTATGACTATTAATTTAAAATGTTGCAGTTTTTAGTATTTCCATGAACATACATGAAGACACTCTCTCTCAGTGAGATGCTGTAATATTTGGGCCTTCCCAGTAAATTTTTTACAGTATTTTTTTTTTTTTGGCTCTTTGGGTCTTTTTTTGGCTTTCCACACGAGACTGGTCATTATTCTCACATACATCAATTAAAAAGCCCAAGTGCCCAACCTCAGTGAGACTATTTGGATCATGAATCTGTATAAGGTTTTACAAAATGAAATCACTACTAAGAAGAACCTAGGTTTTTTTTTCATTGAATAATATGGATTGCAGAGTTTTTTTTTTTTTGATAAGTAAAAATCCAAGTCAGCACCGGCAAAGATGTCTTGCACCTTGTTTGGAAGGGTTTTTGAGAACCGGTTCTCAAAACCCTTGAAAACCCTTGTTGAAAACCTAAATGGGTTTTTGAGAACCGGTTCTCAAAACCCTTCAAAAAAAACAAAGGGCAAAAAACCCATTGGGGAAACCGAACAAGGGAGGGTTTTCGAAACCCGGTTCCGAAAACCCAAACGAAGATTCCTCGCAGCCAGGGGGGCCGCTTGGAAGCAAGCTACCTGTTGCCTATCTCACCCCCTTTGATATTATTACAAAATTATTTAGTAAATGAACCGGGCTGACTCATTTACAGACTAGCTAAGCTCCAACACAGCAAAACTCGGTTTGGCTAGTTCACTCCTAATCACTGTGTAATTAGATGCTCGTAATTACTGTTATTTTTTTTCTTCCTTACGATAATTTTAGTATGTGAGCAATCTAAGTGAATCATATTTTCCCATTTATCTTGACTTAAACTTAGACACAATTGCCGAGTGTATAAAGCAAGGATGGAGCGAGGGAACAAGTGGTGGTTGCCACCACCGCAAGGTTTTATTAAAAAAATACAATTTTTATATAAAAATAAATTTTTATACCCGAATTATATATCGTCGTCACCACAAAAAATTTATGTTATTATAGTTTTTCGTAGAGTAGATGAATATTCATAATGTAATTTGTCTTTTTATTTTTTAAGTACATATTTTCGCCACATCAAAGGTAAAATCTTGACTCCGTCCTTGGTATAAAGTTATGTGCATAAAATATAGCAGCCTTATATTGAAATTCGTTGCCCAAAAACGTAAATAGATATTTAGTCGCTCTCAAAACATGAATTAACCCCAAGGGCCAAGGTTAGCTGCCTCCTTTTTTTTTTTTTATTATTACCATTATAGGTCCAAGAAATCATTATTACATGCTTTGATATTCGATCTCATTGACATATAAAGATGGTAAGGTGTGTTATTCAATGCCCCTGAAACTCCGTCACATAGTGTTCAAAGTGTACATTCTTTACAACATATTTCGCGAAGCCCAGACAAATCCAAGCATGTGTGATGAAGAAGGCCGCCCGTGTTTCACGAGGAAAGAATAATTTTCCTGTGCTAACACATGAAAGGATTAAATTGGGTCCTGGTGGAATGATTACTGAAGGTGAAAAAGTATACAAGCTAGGGCGACAAGCTCATGAATCTATAAACTGCCTATCCCTTTTTCCAAGTAAAATTTGTCCTTGGGTTCCTAATTTTTTTTATAAGTTAGTAAAAGGAAATTGGGAAGTCAAGGACTTAAAAAAAAAAAAAAAAAATTGGTGTCAAGGACAAATTAGATTGCCATCTTATTCAAGAAAGAAGATCTAAAATAATAATAACACATATTTATTTTTACAGCCATTTCTAATTTCTGTTTTACCGTCACTTGTGAAGGAGAATGTAAATAATCGATGCGCATTTTATTATTGTCCTTTCAAAATAACATGGTATAGATTCTAGAAGTCCTTACAATTAAAAAGTCATTCTCACCTTTTCTAATCTCCAAGAGTGACATGAAATCTTTTCAGAGTATTAAGAAGTCTTTTTCTACTTTTGCATCTTTTTGCTTTTACGTTCTTGACCTTGTGGATTAAGATCAGATTATATATTATGAATAGAGTGTTTGAGATATATATGTATAACATATTATGTAAGTCTTTTATATTAGTCGAAATAGAAAAAGTTAAAAATGAGAAGTTAAAAATCCTTCTCCCCCTACTTCTGGGTTTTATTCTCCAAACTCAAAAACCGAAAATGAATTATTGGAGACTTCATTATGGATGATTCCATCCAAACAATTTTGGCTGAGTTTCCCATTTGCTAGAATGGGAGACTCATAAAATCAGGTGGATGATTTTAACATATGAGAAAATTAGGTGCTAAAATCAATCCACTTTCCTTTGCTAAAATGGGTTAATTTTAGCATCTGGTTTTCTCATTTGCTAAAATCACTCACTTGATTTTATGAGTTTTCCATTTTAGCAAATGAAAAACCAGGCCTAATTAAAAGTAGAAAATGAGAAAAGTAGGTACCAAACACCAACTAATTTGTGCATAGCTCAACTGAAATCGTCAAATTTGTTCATATCTTGAGAATTCAGCTGGAGGTGCAAAATTTCAGGTCACATAATAGGGGACTATAATTGAGCCTGTCTTTTTCGCGAATATGCACAACATACAATTATTATGCAAGTGAATTGATTTTTACTCCTTTTTTACCACTCATTTTTCTGCTCCTATTGATGTAAGTTTATTATCTCATCCCTTGATGTGATAAAGGTGAATAAATTGAAGGGTACCAACAGTGCTTATGCGAATCTGAAGTATCAATTGCAGAGATGAACGGTCGGATCAGAGGCACTAGACCCCTATAGTGAGTTGGGCACTACAAGGACCCCAAATTCAAAAAAGAAAAAAAAAAAAAAAAAAAGAGTACTATGGAGGATAAAAATGGAGTGTAGACAGTTTTTATTTATATATCTTGAGTGCAAAATAGCACTAACATTGATTAACTAAATTCTGAAAGTTTCTAATTTTCCGCTTTCTTTATTAACCAAATGAACAACAGGAGAAAAAAAAATTAGATGGATAATTTTGGAATTAAAGCTTAAAGATTTTCAAGTTCACTGATTGCTTTTTCTTCAAAAAATAAAATAGATTTCCTTCCGACAAACAAATTGAGATGGATAGAGTATGTTTTTTCAATTTTTATGGGAAAACGTTAATGCCAATATAGTAGACATTTTTTTTTGCACATTTGTTAGCCTCATCTTCTTATCAAAAGCTTGTTTTTATGCATTTTTTCTCGAGAAATGCTTTGCTTACTTGTGTCACATGGTAACTTTGTTAAGAAAGGGTTAAGAAACTACGACCGTTGAAACATGGTTACAAATGAAAAGGTTATTACATCAATGGATGTTGGATGAACCAACACCGGAATTAGAGTATTGACAAAAAATGTACTCCCTTCGTCCCATAAAGTTTGTCCGACACGGAGTCCAAGGACTTAAAAAAAATAAACTTTTGTCAAGAAAAAAATAATTTTTTTTGCACAAATTAATAGATCATTGTTTGTTCTATTATTTTGTGCGAAAAAACTAATATTTTTTTTACTAAGAACTAATTTTTTTCGAGTCCTTGGACTCCGTGCCGGACAAACTTTATGGGACGGAGGGAGTAGTACTTTCTTGACCAATTTCTTCCCCGGTCTGATCAAAGATATTTTTTGATACCAGTCAAGAGATTCTCATTCAAAGCCCCAAGGCAAAAGATTACATCACAGACCACAGGAATGAACCAAAACTACTAACATCTGACATGAGTACGGCTACAAGCACTACCCGGCTGACCGACTTCAGACACATCTACCGAGGCAGACCAACACTACGTGTCGGCACAGAGTCCTGTCACGATGTAATAGTAGAGAATCCCAACGGAAAACCCAGCTCAAACCAAAATATAAAGCACCAATACAATCTGAAAACACTCCACGCAGGGAGGTAATACGGCACCCAAGCGGGGCAAACAACCACCTAAATGGGGCAAAACAACAATAAACAGAACAAAACTAAAAAGAAAACAGAAACCCCAACCGTAAAAGATGTCGCCGGACGCCACCGCGCCGGATCTAGCAACTTATTCCCCGTCGGGTCTCAATCAGCCTTTCTTGCTTCAGATCTTCGCACAATCGGATCCCAGAGGAGGCAGGCGGTTGGTGGAGGGAGGGATTGCGGCGGTTCAATGGAGGGAATGGTGGCGGCGGAAGGAGGTGGAGAGGCGGAGGAGATAAAAAAAAAAATTACTTTTCGTTTAGCCTGATCTAAAAAATCAATCCGTGATTAATTGTGTGGAGAGAAAATCCCCAATCAATCATACTACTCTTCAAACTGTACTAAAATATATCACAGGAGGCAAATCTGGAAAAACAAAAAGGACTTTCGCATCAGTAAAAAGAAAGAAAAAGAAGAAGAAAGAGGGTGAATGACGAGACAGTGGGAAATGGGGCAAAAATTTCCCAAGTGATGGTGAGGTTTTGAGCAATCACTGCTAGCATGAGACGGAAAACTATAATTACACATACATTGAATCCAATTTTGACCGGACAGTTCTACCCCCAATATCATGGAAACTTATCATTTACACCTCATCTCTCAAAAGTCGTCCCCGACTCCCTCTTCTTCCTTCCCTGTGATGTACGAACAACAACTACGCCGCCGCCGACGACACACCTCTCCTTCTGGCCGCAATTGCAAACATGGGAGTGTTTTTCTCTCACCATAAAGGAAAACTCACAGTTTCAAACATGTGAGAATTTTTTTTTTTTTTTTTTTAAACTGAAAACATGTGAGAATGGAGACCCACCCAATTGCAATCAATTTCAGTAACCGAATAGCGGAGTGAGTGAGATGTTGGAAAATAATCATTGCTCCTTAAACGAAAAAATGTTGCACTTTGACTAAATTAACATTGCACTCTAATGAAATTTCTTTCTATTTCTCAAAAAAAAATAATAATAAATAAATAATATTGCACCCTTTGAGAATAATCATTGCTCCTTAATCAAACTTTTTATTTTGAAAAAAAATAACCATTGCTCCTTAATCAAACTTTTTATTTTGAAAAAATAACCATTGCTCCTTAAAAAAAAAAGTTGCACCTTGAGTGAAGTAACATTGCACTCTTTGAGAATAACCATTGCTCCTCATATCAAACATTTAATTTTGAAAAAGAATAGCCATTGCTCCCTAAATTGCACCGTCAATGAAAAATATTGCACCTAATATTAAGAATAATTGCACCATTTAATATGCACATGGCATGCACCTTTAATGAAACTTTTTCTTTGGGGAATCTCACCATTGCACCGTAATGAAACAATATTGCACTCTATATTAAGAAACATTGCATTCTTTAATATGAGTATTGCACGCAAGTTAGGCCAACTTCCATTAACAATGTGATATAAATCGAAACCATTATGGTGCTAGTTTGGAAAAATAGAGAGTAACTCATGTTATTGCAAGGTGCAACAACTTTTCATACAAGGAGCAAGCGTCCCCAAACCAAATTGTTACCATTCTAAATTATCACCATTTTCGGGATACTCCATATTTCCCTCGATTTTCCACTTGTTCAACCTTCTCACTGCTTTTCATTATTACACACAGTACATATATATATATATATATATATATATATATATATATATATGAAAATAGAGCCCATGCCTACCCATTTCAATTGTTGGCTTATTCGCATTCGATTTGTTC
>JAXBDA010008109.1:0-15704 GCA_036023075.1 Gaultheria prostrata | reverse complement strand
GAACCAGCTAGGAAAGACAATACTCCATACAAAATATATATATGGACATAGATGGGAGATATATCTTCCATCTTCTCCCACCAGTGTGAATTCATTTCTGATAATTAATTAAAGACATACACCATGCCCTTGTCCTACGTTTTGTTTTTTGTTTTTTTATGTTTTTGGTAAAGACCAACAAAATCATATTTAATTATATATAGTTGAGTAAACATTATCGATCGATCATGGACCGTGCCTAGCTAGGGGGACAACAGCGTGATACTAAATTAGTAAAAAAAAAAAAAAAAAAAGAAGAAGTACGTATATAGTAGAGTTAGAAACCAACATAGTTACGCATACTTAATAGACTGACTAATGGGTAGACTAGTCACCTGAGGGAACATCAACACATTCTTTAATCTTCAAAAAACCATGGCCGGCAGGCACCAATTAAGCAGCTTTGCTTTATATTATATTTGTCTGGTCAGTGCTCATATATGATTCGTTTTTTTTTAATAATTAAAATCAGCAAAAGAATTTACAATTAATCATTGAAAAGAGTTACTAAAACGGTTAAAAGAGCGTGAAACGGCATCACAATGGAGAAAACATACTCCCTCCATCCCAAATTTCTTATCCGTTTGTCGTCATGCGTGCCATTTTCCAATTACTTATATTTTTTTTATAGTACTATTTTTAATTTATGATTTTGAAAATTTTCTTTAATAAATTTAATCAAGATATACCAAATAAGAAACAATAAAATATAGATAATTTTTTCACATATCCGAAACAATAAAATTGGACAAGAAATTTAGGACAGAGAGAGTATTAAAGTAATATTTCAATACTTGTATATACACCGTCCAAGATCAAGCAGACTCTACTGCGGTCTCCAGAATTCAGATGACCCTTCTGAGTTGACTCTTTTCCACCGTAGCAATGAGATCTGTCTCTCATGGCACCTCTGCACAAGAAGCACCCGCCGTTAGCACCTAATCTGATTGGAAGTTGGCCAGGGAAGGCACTCCAACGATCTACTAAGAAAACTTAGAGAGAGAAGTACCCAATGAAGTAGAGAGAATTGATTTGTAATGTGTTATGTACCTTCTAGGGTTCCCCTCTCTTTCTTTATATAGGTTCCCTTTACTTGGGCAACAAGCTCAGGTGCAGATTGGTAATTAGGCTTGGATGACGTCACGCACGATAACCGCCTAGCTAGGATGATGTCATTTATGACGTGTCGGATGAACTGCCTTCAGCATTCCCCGCGAGTCACTTCGGGTTTACCCGGTTCAGGTGACTCGTTCGGATCAATCATGTCTCGGCGGATCATTTTGGTTTTACCTAGCTGGTAGAGGTAATAAAGTATGAGGGGTGATGTGAGTGTGAAAAATCCTAGATCGCCTAACTATATAATAAATTTGCTATATAATAACTTTTAATCGAAAACCCAATAATCAATAAATCAACCAATTACACAAACGGAGAGCAACCAACAACATAACACATAGATATATGTGAAAAACTCCTAAATAGGTAAAAAAAAAAAACCACGAAAATGAATTATCAAAAACACTATGGTAGATGTGTAATTACAAGCAATGTTGCCCTATGATTATAATTGTCACAATCGAGCATATACAATATATTTGCCAAATCCACTTTCACCATATCTAGTGCTTCAATTGCCGTTGTCTTGAATCCATAAACCTTCAATTTATCTCTCGGAAATCCAACAAAGGACTTTGTATGGCTTAGGAATCCTCTGTAGGAATTTTTCTCAAATATATTACAGACCATATTGAAACCTCTTAGAGATGTCTTTCATGCATAATGATCTATTATGGACCTCTTATTTACTCCGAGATTCAAAGAAAAAACCCTCTCGAATGTTTCCCTCCTTGAACAACTTTTTTGGGGCTACTATAATATTCTTGGTTACCTCCAAACCCTAACTGAAAATATATTCATATATAGTTGCTGAAAATCGTCAGACTTGCTCTAATATGCTTGGTTACCTCCAAACCCTAACTAAAAATATATTTATATATCGTTGCTGAAAATTGTCAGATTTGCTCGAGTAAGAAAAAGTTGCATGAGGGTTGCTTGACCGACTTCATTGCTTCCAAAAACACTAGACTGAGTATTACCACACTCTCAAACATTACATATAGAAATGATTCATTTCCACAACCTAAATAGATACTCTACGAAAGCGTAAAAGAAAAAACAACTCGATAAAATGGGATACTTGAAATGTGTATTTTGTTAATGAAATTGCTAACACAAAGGAGCTCGGCTCTTTGGAGCTTACAAAGTGGATTCGGCTAATAGATCTTATGCCAATTGTTGAGGAGGCACAGTTGTAAACTCTCAAAAATTTGCATTAGTGGGAGCACATATTGGTTATAAGTCACAATGGAGAAACCTTTTTCATAAGAAGAACAGGAGTGAATTTCCATGTTTGTTATCTCTTGTCTTGTTTAAGTAAGCTTAACCCGCATGTGTATAATTCCTTAAAGAGGGTGTGAAGATTAGCACTCTAAGAAATAGTATGACAAATAACGAAATAGAGGGAATTCATATTAGTTTTTATCGGAACATTACCATAAATATTGGTTATGATTGAAAGACGGGTATTAATACAAAATTGAGTGGGGGCCATTGCATGCTCACCATAGGCCCCCATATCCATCTGCCCTGGGTCGTGAGATCATGTCTTTTATAATCACACAATGGTTTTAGTACATGATTAATATTTTTTGTAATTTTTTCCAATTTAGGGGTCTTTAACGTATATGATCACTAGCTCATCGTATTTAGGGGGTGTTTGGGAACCTACTTTTCAGCTTTTCATTTTTGACTTTTTAGTTTTTTGTCTTTTTGGATTATGGCCAGAATGAGTTTTGAATTTGATAGGAGTGTTTGAGAGAAATGTACAGAATGAGTTTTGTAAGAATGAGAATGAGAAAAGGAGGGTGGGAGTTGATTCTTGGATTCTGCTTCTAAACGTTAGAATGAAGAATTCATTCTGGAAAATGGGTTTTCAGAAACTGGTGCCCAAACACCCAAAATCCCAAAATCAAAAGTTGAAAATGCAAATCCACGTTGCCCAAACACCCCCTTAGTTTTACCTACTTATTGACTATTATTTTATTTGGTTAAGTAGTGGGAATATTTTTTACGTCTCGGTAATTCTTTAGAGGATAGAGATTATACGAACTAATTCTAATTATTTATATAACAAAAACCGCCTCAAAATTATTTTCTGTTGTTATCGATGTTTAGGCCCCGTTCCGCTAACTCAAAAAACCAAAAGCCAGCTTATTACGCTATTCGAGACAGGTCATCCCCTCACAATACATCACATAAAAAACTACAAAAAGCTACGTGTTTTTCGAGCTCTCACATAAAAAAGTCAAAAAACCAAAAAACCAATCTTAGCGGAACAATCTTAGTATGAGAGATATTTATATATACACATCAATCTAACGACCACAAAATCACATACCTAGCATATTTATATATTTGAGGATTTTATAGGATGTTTAAGGGTGTTCAGGTCAGCGTACATAAATTTTAACCAATTCTCTTTCCGATCAAGTCAAAGAGAGATTATTCAAGCTAGAAGGGAGAAATTCACAAGAAGTTAGTATTTTTCTTACAGTCATTTCCAAACTTCAAGTGATTGTGTGGAAAGTACATCCACATTCCACCAACTATCCAAACTAACCTTGAGGCCGGGTTTTCTATTTGCTAAAATGGAAAACTCATAAAATCAAGTGGGTGATTTTAGCAAATGAGAAAATCAGGTACTAAAATCAACTCATTTTAGCAAAGAAAAATGGGTTGATTTTAGCGTCTGATTTCCTCATTTGCTAAAATCATCCACTTGATTTTATGAATTTTCCATTTTAAGCAAATAGGAAACTCAGCTGAGGATATATACAAGTTGTAGGCCTAGGGTCAATGAATGGGTCTATTGAGAAGAAAAGAAAAAAAGGTGGCAGCATGTTTGGGTCAAAGACGCTTCAGACGATGAAGAAGGAAGGAAGGAATGTATCATGTTGTTTGGTTGGGGTTTTGAGAACCCGATTTGAGAACCGGTTCTCAAAATCTGATTTTCAAAAATTCTTGAAAACTCTTAAAAACCGAACGAGAGAAGGTTCTCAAAATTCAATTTGGAAACCCCAACCGAATAAGGCAATAGAGCAGTAATAACAAAGAAAGGTAGAGATATTAACTTAAAGTGTATGTACATGGAGATGCACACACCGCCCATTGGAAACGTCAACGTACGCCATTATATGCAGAAAACCCGGGCTATCTTTTGACAAAGAAGACTAGCTAGATAATTATATGTATGTCTTGTCGCTCTGATAAGACATACTCCAACATGTACACATTCAATTTATACATCCCATATATGACCACGTTTATTGACCATAGTTGAATGTAGGCAGTATGGCACATCACACATTCAACTACTGTATACAAGGTTTACGCAATGGTCACTGTAGTGGTTGCTCCAGAAATTTTAAATAGGATCGGTGTTAAAAAATTACCTTAACCCCATTATGTGTATTAACTAGCCATATATATACAAAAAATAAATTAAATAATTATATAAGTGTGAATAATGCAATCAATGAATATGAAAATACATAACATGTCACAATTACATGTTCTCGACAAATTCTATATTTTAGGCCCAAAATTAAATAGGCGAATTCTATTTTAAATGAGCAAGCTTCTTCACTATAATTTCGTCTTCTTCTTTTGATCTGTGTTTTTGCATTGTTTTTTTTTCAAAAACAAAAATCAACCACTACACGTACTTCTAGCTAGTTCCCTGCTCAAAGCGCTAGGTTGGTTTAGGCCTAGCTATCATTTGCCTGATCCTCTAGTTATAGAAACAAATTCCACCGTTAGTTTCTAAAATACACTTCCAAAGAAAAATTAGTAGTTTGTATATCATTAATTACTTGGTCATAATTTCACCCACCTTTAAGTAACTCACATATTAATAAGGGCAGTTGGCCTAGTGACTGTGTAATAATACTAGGGACCGTGAGGTTGCGGGTTCAAATCCTATGGAGAGGTGTTTGAAACCCATTATAATCCCTTGGGATGAAGTTAAAAACATGTTATTCTATCGTATGACAAATAAAAAAGTACAAATGCTCATAAGCAAAGTGCTTGAACGTTAGGATAGTAACTTCAACGAATGAATTCGCAATACGTGTATATTACATCAAGAAAACCTCATTTCTACCACCAAGGGTTTTTGCATAGTGGTATGTGAATAACTCCAAAGTGATTTGGGTGGTTAAAGAAGTTCATGGTTCAAGTCGTGCAGCAAACGTACCTTAGAACCTTACCTTTTTGCAATGTCTGGCAAAAATTCACGAGGGCAATAAAACCTCATTGGGTGATTGGTCCCTCACGAGATCTGTCTCGAGTCTGAAGTTTTAATGGTCACTCCCAGGGAAGATTATCGCAGTCAGTCTTCCAAAATTAATGTTGCAAAGAACAAAAATCAATCAGTTCGATTATTTTCCTTGTCACAACAATTTTGAAAAGCAACTAAGATTCTGTATCAAAACCAAGGTCCAACTGTTGTTAAATTAGAGGAATATATGCATGCGAACGTCAGAACAGGAAACGAATAGTAGTCTTATTTTGAATAATGAGAAAAAGGGGGAATTGGCAGTTGATGACTAAACAGTAGTAGTAATAAAATCAAAGTTATGAAAAAGAGAGGAGGATGCTATATAGTACAGTATATAATTGGGGGCTTCTGAGGTGGTCACTTCTGGTGGAGTTCTTGTCCTCCTGCTGGAAGAAAAAAGGGTGTTGCTTAATTGGTGGGGTACTCTACCCCATTGGTGGTTGTTCTATCTCTTCTTCTGCTTTGCTTTTCCCTCTCCAGTCTCCTTTTGGGGAGTAAGGGAATTATTTTTTGCTTTCTGTAGCATCTCTCTAGAAAAAAAAACTTACTAATAATTATTCCCCTCCACTTTAATTGGCAATACAAGTATAATTCCCTTTCACACTTCAAGCACATCTGCATATTGGGACAAGTATAATTCCCTTTCACACTTCAAGCACATCTGCATGTTGGGCATTATTCTACCCCTTTAGCTCCATATGTACATGTCTAAGAAGTCCTGAGTTTGGTTAAAATATTTTTTCTTTTACTATATACTCTATGTACCTCTTTTGTTTACAACGAGAAACTCCTAATTTGATCGAACATTCAATTGAAGTTGAAACTATGACGTCTTTCCCTAGAGATTTGACAGTTTGAGACATGGTTGTGATAAATACATGCATAACTCAAATACATGTCTGTAATAAAATATTCACTAGCCAATGTAGCGCTATCGAATTATACTCTCATAGTGTATCAGATTGTTTACAACCAAGATCATCAAAAGGTTTATGTTGTACGAGAGAGAAGTAACCAAGCGTTTCGGCATCCACGACACTTAGGCCCACCTCAAACACTGTTTGGATAGCATACACTATACAAAATTAAAAGCTTAAATCCGATACCATAATCCAGATATATCCAGGGCCAACCCTTTTCATTTTTTTCATTCTATGTGGGATTTATTCTGCCCAACTGTCCAAACGTGATAAATTTCAATTAAAATAAGAGAAACAGAGTACAAAGATCACACTAATTGGCGTACCCCTTGGTTAATTGTTAATAATAGTAATTTTTTTAAAAATTAAAGTACAGATCGTGTACAGAATAATTCAAGTGAACTAGTGTTGTGTTTCATTATTGGTAGGGTACTAGCTAGGGTCACTTTCCTTTTGTCCTTGTAGCTTTATCTAGATTCATTCATTTTATGTGTATCTATCATTGTACATATGTTCCACATAAAACACCATTTTTAAAGCGTGAAATAAACAAAGTAGACAATATGTAAAGCTAGCATTCGACAATAAAGAACAAAATCATCCATGTAACACCATTTTTAGAGCGTGAAATAAACAAAGTAGACAATATGTAAAGCATTCGACGATAAAGAACAAAACCATCCATGTCTCTCATACTATACATGTACTAAAGAGGAGGGAAAAGGTAATTTTAGGGAAATGTTAACGGGTGCAATGTGTTGCACCCGTTAAGGTACAAAAAGATACACTTGTGGGTCTTATTTTTACTTTAAAATATATTTTTAAGTGTACTTCAAAGTACATATGTACTTTAAAATGGTATTTTATAGTACAAGTGAGACCAAATAAGTATACTTTTTTTGTATCCTTAACGGACACAATGGTGCGCCCGGTAGCAAGAGGTAGTGGCCCAAATTATGTTTTCCTCAAAAGGCCTAACAGACCAACATATACTAACTTCAGGCGCTAGGCGGACTCATCCGTTAGGCGGCCTCATTCGTCCGAGGGACTAGTCCGCTAGGCGAACTCATCCGCTCGGCGCTAGGCGGCCTCATCCGTCCGATGGACTCGTCTGCTAGGCGCCAGGCCGACTCATCCGCTACGAGCTAGGCGAACTCAGCCGCTAGGCGGACTCCTCTGCTAGGCGGCCTCATCCGTCCGAGGGGACTCGTCTTCTAGGCGCTAGGCTGACTCATCCGCTCGGCGCTAGGCGGTCTCATCCGTCCGAGGGACTCGTCCGCTAGGCGCTAGGCGAACTCATCCACTCGGCGCTAGGCGATCCGAGGGACTCGTCTGTTAGGCGCCAGGCCAACTCATCCGCTAGGAGAACTCATTCGCTACACGCTAGGCGAACTCATCCGTCTGAGGGACTCGTCTGCTAGGCGGATTCATCGGCCAGGTAGAGCCGAGCACTTGGCCGAACCGAGTACTCTTGGCCGAGCCGAGCTGACTCTGCCGAACTGGTGGGTTTTGAGGGTCGCTATCACGCGTGCCTAACATATCAGGTGTGACGTTAGGTGGCGTGTGTCAGGTGGCGTGCTGCAAAAGTTGTGATGCGATAGGAGTGACATCAGCCGAAGCGACTGGCCTGCAAGCGTTCTAGCAGACCATGTGATACGCCTAGGGAATCGACGACGCGTGAGGCGCGTGGAGAGCTTGGAGCCCAAGCAACTCCTTGCCTATAAAAGGAAGACTCTTCTACCTGAAGGGGGGAGGGTTCTTACACAATGCTTAGCCTCTCTCTCTCACTTTCTCTCTCTACATATGTTCCTCTCCATATTTCCAGTCACATCACCTCCTCTGGTCACTTACTAGGCCGTCGGAGTGCCTTCCCGGACAACCACCGTCCGGGCTAGGCGTTAATGTGGTTGTTCAGTGTGCAGGTCTTCTTCTCAGGCGAGCCCCCTAGGCCAGGTGGAGCGCTAGGCAGAAGAGCGTCCAAGCGGAGCCTCTACGCGCCTAGCCGAAGGGCCCAGTCCGTCCTAGCCTGTCGGCTAGGCAAGAGCGCTCAGGTGGAGCGCTAGGCGAAAGAGCGTCCAGGCGGAGCGCTAGGCGGAAGGGCTCAAGCGGAGCCCCTATGCGCCTAGCCGAAGGCCTCAAGCTAGGTTCACCCTAGCCCGTCGGCTAGGCAAGAGCGCTAGGCAAAATAGCGTCCAGGCGGAGCACTAGGCAGAAGGGCTCAGGCGAAGCCCCTAAGCGCCTAGCCGAAGGCCCGAGATCCATCCTAGCCCGTCGGCTAGGCAAAAGCGCTCAAGCGGAGCGCTAGGCGAAAGGGCTCAGGCGGAGCCCTTACGCGGCTCAAGAGGTTTACGGAAGGTTCACCCCAAAAATTGATAGCCCCACACAAGACTCATTTCCATGCATGAAACATTCACTCTTTCATTAATTGTTTGATGACATTATGTAAAGATGAACATGTTTCATCTTTCCAAATTTTCCCATTTCACTTTTCTAGAAGCAGGAGACTACATATACTGGTAAATAGTTTGAATTAGTATTATCTTGTTAATCACAAACTCATCTAAAAGATTGTTTGTAAGTAAGAAACAATAGCACGCAGAAAAGATAAACAAGCAATCGAGAACAAGACAACGATTTACAAATCTCTTAATCTTACTCCACATAGTGCTGCGGGTTCTATGATGAAGAATAATCAAGTTTACATTATGGGCTGCCCTAGTGCTCCCTTTTGTAGTTGTAAGGAAACACAAAAATGGAAGGAAAGAGAGAGTACCGGAAAAAAACTCGAGCCCAAAAATCTTGCACGTTTCTTTTTCGATCATTTTGTATTGAGTGCGTTCAGTCCTTAAATCCAATTGCATAGTGAGCCCTTTATAATTAAGGAGTCCTCATAGATGCCGGCGACCAACGCCTCACAATAAGGGGACCATCTGAATCGAGGAGTAGAGTCTATAAATAGGTAAAGCATGGAAAGAGGGATCAAATGAGAAAGATAAAAACCACCGAGGTGGTAGCCTAGCTGATAGACCAGTTGGCCTCCACAAATGAGACTCGGGTTCGAGTCTCGCCCCCGCAGTGGCATTGGGGGGATTTTGGTAGTGCTATACTACTATCAGCTTTTGTTGAGGTGGTGTTGTGGTGACGACCTGTTCTCACGGACAGTAGCTATGGCTCAACCGGATATTCTACAGCGAGTCGGGAGTCTCTATGGTCACGCCCAAGGGGAGTTGCTACGCTGGTGCCCCCTCCCATCCTTTTTGTAGTTCAAAAAAAAAAATGAGAAGGATAAAATATTGGACAGATATTACTCTTAGCCCAAACAATAAGGTAAGTAATTAATCCCAAGATAATCCCGAAAAAAGAAAAGAAAAGAAAAAAGTAGTTAATTATATGAAGAAAAGGATCTTACCATATACTCCCTCCGTCCTAATTTGTTTGCTCACTACGAAACTACGTGCAATTTTCAAACTAAAAAATAATGTACTTGCAAAAATAATTTTCTAATAAATATGGATCTTGTTTGATAGATCTCATTGAAAACTTTAATACGGTGCAAAAAAATTTCAAAAATTATTTTGATAAATACATTAATTTTTAGTTTGAAAATTGCACGTAATTTCGTAATGAGCAAACAAATTGGGACAGAGGGAGTACTATAATAGGTGTCACGATTTTGTGGAGAGCATAGCCGCGAATTCTAGTGAGGCATTGGAACACCACAACATATATAGATATCTATTTGTCTAGACTACTTGTCACACTAGCCAGCTAATAAACGAATTTTTTTGATGGATACAAAGGTTTTGAAGCCTGGCTACTAGCTACCAAATGGGTAGTTGCACTAGCGGAGCCTCATAGGCCTTTTCTTTTTTTTAATAAAGGAAGAAATTCTCTTGTGTTTCGTGAACAACACTTCGTTGTGTGCTCATCCGGTCAATTGCAGGGATTCTTAGATGGGGTTTGGCTTAAGAACACTAATGTACAAAAAGTAGAAAAGTTTAGGTTAATACTTTAGCTAAAACAAGCCTTCCATTAATGTGAGGTGAGTAACACTAATGTACACCTCGCATTTGGAACGTGTAACGTATGCGCTCCTTGAATTATGTACAAAGTTTATAATACTTGTATATGAGCTCCTAACATCTTAAGACTAAAATCTGTAGAACAAAAAATGAGAAACTTCATTTTCATGATCATGCTACATCGTCAAATGCTTAATTTATACTATTAAATACAGGAAATATTTTTAGGGCCAGTTACTCCCCAGTCCACTATACCTATTTACTAACATCTCTAGTCCATTCAATTTATTGCAAACACTTCCAGTCCACTCTACAAAAAACAGACTGAACTTCCAAAAACAACCCAGCTCCCTACTCCATGTCCGGTGATTGACTTCCGATGACGACTTCCTCCGGCGATCGACATCGTGGTTCTGAATTTGTACACTGTGCTTCTAGATCTGAAAAAAAGGCATTGATCCTCTCTCTCTCTCATGGCATTCTGATGAAGTTGATGATCTTCGCCCTTTCATTCCTGTTTTGCATTTCAGCAACATTTCAGTCTCAGACTCTCCGGTGAGGGGAACGTGGATCTCGCCGCGCGTGGAGAAAAGCTCACCGGAAACAACGGCTGGCGAAACCGCGTTCCTCTGGTCAGGCGGGTTTCAGTCAGTGAGACAAGAGGGAGATTTTTACCACAAGAAAACACAGATCGGAGATAGAAATGGCTTCTTCGCCGGCGTGAGGAGAGAGAGAGAGATGCTCTGTAAATATATTTTTTGGTTGAGATAGAAAGATACATTAAGTAAAGACAACGTGTGGCCCCTGACTTAACTTTTCAAGTTTCTCTTGGAATTGACAGAGGAGAAATTGAGTGTATTTTACTCCAACCACAAATGAGTGACACGCATACTTGTAGCTGTAGTTGTAGATAAGGTTTCCAAGTATGTACACTACTATACACTGCTACCAATGTACTGGAGTATTAAAGAGTACATGTCACTCCTTTGTGGTCGTACTTGGACTCACAAGATATACATTGCAACTTTTACCGGCGGGTTGCCCGACGCCGGCGACTTTCCGGCGAGGGTATATTTATCTATTAAAAATAGAGAATGAATCTTATACCTTAAAAAATACAAAAAAATGAATTAGAGGTGTTATGAAAATATAAGGTGAACTAAATATGTTACAAAATACAATAATGGACCTTAGAGTAATTCCTTAATGTTTTTATACACCCCTACTTTTGAGAAATGATAGGCCCATGTTCGGTGAATATTACGTTTTTGTTTAGATGTTACGTCATATTTTGGTGACTAGTTATGCCTTTTCGTGGTTAGGCTTGCATATGGTAAGCATCGATCTTTATAGGTGTTACGTCTTTTAGGTGATGTTTCGCGTCTTTGTGAGTGGTGAAATATTACGCTTCCTCTTTATGGATATATAATGTTCTAAATTTCTTTTTCTTGAAACACATATGCCTCTTTTTTTGTAAATGCTACGAAGGCGTATCATATTATCATAAGAGAGCGCATATATTGTTGTTTGAAACAAATACGCTTGAGGGAAATTTTGAGGTTTGACTTTGTATGGGAAACCGGCTAGTCGGCTACTAGTGGTAAAGTGAGAATTTTAAAATCTGTCCCTGCCTAGTTTTTCAAAGTTGTGTCGTTAATTACTACTGTACATATTTTAAATCCTGCTATTTCTCATGTTAAAAAATGCATTACTTCTGAGCATAATTTTTAGAAATGCATCGCACGTATCGAAAGAACTAGTGCTTATATTGATGTTGACACTCCCCTTTTGGAGTGCCATTAACAATTTGGGGAGTGCCAAAATCAATTCCCAATAAATACTAGTAATAAAATTCCCTAAAAATATATTTTGGAGGTGTTCAATTTTCCACCGGCCCTAAAAGATGGAGCCGCCTATGCACCCAGTTCTATCTAGGCATGAGTAGTGGTCCTTTGTATGCGTGGTGAAAGGCATGGGAAATGTAAGTACGTACTCTACTGAAGCTGCTGGACTGTACTTGCTTCGATTCATTTAGTAACATGCATTATATATATATATATGTATGATGAGTCACATGTGATCTTAAAATTTCTAGACAAAAAGAAAAAAAAGAAAAGAGAGAGCAATTTGGAGGAAAAGAAAAGAAAATTAATCTGTTTTAAGTACTAAGTATTTTTCTTGGTCGGAGCTGCTCATCTCAAAGTCAAAGCGTCAAAGTTGAAATCCCCTATTGCTAACTCAGTTTTAAGCGTTAATTAAATAGTTGTTATTGATTAAAAACCCCAATTACGTTACCTATTGCGGTTCGCATTCTCTCACATGAGACCCACCTCTTTTTTTTTTTTCCCAATTTTCAAACCTATCAATGTAGCTATAAAAAGACCCCCCCCCTTCTCTATCCTGTTGCAAAAGGAGTATTAATCCTCTCTCTCTCTCTCTCTCTCTCTCTCTCTTTCTCTAAACATAGGAGTATATCTTTCTCAATATCTAATCTGATCTGATCATAATCATCATCAATCAAAGTCTTTTTTGTTTATCAAAATCAAATCAAGAGTGTAGCTCCGTTCATAGGAAAGGGGGAAATGGAAGTGTACAGCAGCAGCAGCAGCAGCTCTGCTGGTAAGGATCATAGCAATAATAATTCTTCTATCCAAGTTAGTGGTGAAGAAGAAGAAGAAGAAGAAGAGATGATGATGATGATGGAGTTGAGGAGAGGTCCTTGGACAGTAGAAGAAGATTACATCCTCATGAATTACATCGCCAAAAATGGTGAAGGCCGCTGGAACTCTCTCGCTACCTCTGCTGGTAATTAATTTCTACTACTAGTACTATATTTTACACACACACACAAAAAAAAGAAAAAAGAATCCCAAATTTGCCAAACCCATTAATTTTGGGTATAATTGATCTCCAATTTAATTCCTGTCTGTTTAATTTCTTCGTATTAATTCCTCCTATATATCTACTATCTTATTCTCGTTATATATCCTTGTTGTTTTAATTTCTACTCAAGTGATTAATTACAAAGAAGCTATATATGCAAACAAAATTAGTATATATAATTGCAATATTGCATGAAATATATATGGTTCACTTTTTGCAAGTACGTACAAAATGAATATGACATTATTAGGATCAACATATTCACTTCTTTATTTGGAAAACAACATCCACATCTGGATTTACTTCTAGAACCATTTAAAAAAATTTGAGGATTATGATCAAATAAATACTAGTTCAACTTTAACCCGTACTTCTGAAAAGAGCATAAAAAAAAAACCATAGATCCATAGTACTATGCTGATTACTCTTTTGATAATTTGGTACTCCTTCCTTAATCACATGGAACAAAGACATGTAATCATGAGATGATCACAAAGTTGATATTGCTTTGCTGCATCAATATTCGAGATCCCAATATCTGGTTAAAAAAGCAAAGATAGAGAGAATTTTTATGCTTTAATTATGATCACAAAGTTAATTAATTTCTTCTCACGTAATTAATTGGATCAAACATATATATGCAGGTCTGAAACGAACAGGAAAGAGCTGTAGATTAAGGTGGCTCAACTATTTGCGCCCTGATGTTCGACGTGGAAATATTACTCTCGAAGAACAACTTCTGATTCTTGAACTTCATTCTCGCTGGGGCAATAGGTACCGTTCCAAATACTACTCTACTCTTCTCGTGTCTCATGTACAAATAATCTCATGATAAATAATACTCCGTAATAATTATTATCTCGACCATATAGTATATCGATCTTGTTTTGATTATTTGGATGAAATTGTCATTGATTCATTGATTCATTGATTTGGCTGGTAATTAACTTTATTTGGAAATATAAATAGGTGGTCCAAAATTGCACAACACTTACCGGGAAGGACTGACAACGAAATCAAGAATTACTGGCGAACTCGGGTTCAAAAACACGCCAAACAGCTCAAATGTGACGTGAACAGCAAGCAATTCAAAGACACCATGCGCTATCTTTGGATGCCTCGTCTGGTCGAGAGAATTCAAGTTGCCTCCTCCTCTTCAACAACACAGACCCCCACCGCCGCTATCAGCCAAGTAGTAGTGAATCCCCACCTGCCCGTTATTGGCGGCGCCGGACCTGTCAACCAGAGTTTCACGCCAGAAAATTCTAGCACGGCGGCTTCTTCAGACTCGTTTGGGTCGACTCAGATTTCACCGGTTTCTGACCTGACTCATGAGTATTACAGTTATCCGGTTAATAACAACCATAACCAGGATTATTATCAAGTTAATCAGATCAGTTACCAAGATTCACTAACTAGCCCATCTGGTTACTTTAACCAGGGGTTAGATTTCCAAGCCATGGAGCTGCATGCCCAGAACAACCAGTGGTTTGATGGCGGGGACACAAATGACAATTTATGGAATGCTGAGGACATTTGGTTTTTACAGCAGCAACTCAACAACATGTAAACAAAGGACAGATACTACTTATTAGTATTATCAAAATTACGTGCTAAACACAAGAAGAAATAGTGGAACTAGGAGGGACAGGTTTAATTGTGGATTAAGTATAATTACTTTTATTAGTTAGTTTTTGTGGCTTTTTCTTTATGGTTTTTATTGATTTTTTTTTTTTGGGGGGGGAGGGTTCCTAATTTGGCATTTTCGGTCCAATTCTTGTGATGGTGACTTATGTAATACTGTTTGGTTTTTTATACTGTTGGTGGCATTATTGGAGGTGCTTGTTAAATTAAAGTTATATATAATTATTATTATATAGTACGGAGTAGTAAAGTAATTGTTGAAGTGAATAATTGGTTCCACTTTCTTTTACATTGGAGTCAATTGTTAATTAATTATACCATTTGTTTAGTATATTTAAGGCATGGAATATTGGGAAAAAACCTAGTCTAATGGGGGCATGAACCTATGCACTTGTTCTAGAGGGGTTAAGAAGAAAATTAAAGAAAGAAAACATGACTAGCTAGTTAGCATAAAATAACTTATCTACTCTCAGTAACTTTTTAGTATTCTAAAGGAGAGCTGATTTTCACCCCCACCCTGACACACCCCATCAACTGACCCGACCTCCCTTTTCGGAAATACCCACCCCCAAGCTTTTTGTAACTTTTTATTTCTTAGTTATTTTATCTCATTTATTTAATTCAATTCTTTGTTTATCTAATTACTTATTTAATTTTAATTTGATTAACTCAAATTATATTTTCAACTAAATTATATTTTTTACATTTAAATATGACTTTATATTTAAAAAGTTTGACTAGTGATCAAATTATGTTTCCCTAATTAGTTGGAATTCTTAAAATGGATCAATAAATTGG
>JAXBDA010008108.1:0-15706 GCA_036023075.1 Gaultheria prostrata | reverse complement strand
CTCCTTTTAGGGTTATTAAAAAAATATTGAGGTCTTTGCCAGAACGTTTTAAAACAAAAGTCACTATGCTTGAGGGCAAACGTAAACTCAAGGAAAAATCTGTTGAAGAAGTGGTAGGTCTCCTCCAAACTTATGAAGCTGATATGTTACAACATGAGTCTCAGAAAACAAAAACTAAACCTTCGGCTAAATTTTTAGGTCCTCGTTTTGCGGACCGGACAAAAATTTTGGGACGGAGGGAGTATTTAGTACAAACAACCACGCACTATATATAACACCAAACCCTAAAAAATCTCCCTCCATCAGCCACCATTATCATCATCCGGAAAAAGAAAAAGAAAACCGTTAAACTCCTTCCAGCCAATGTTAAACTTCCTCCAGAAGCCATTATCATCTTCTTCATCTTTTGTTCTTCTCTTCTTCTTCACCTCTCATCTCAAACCCTAAAAAACTTTCACTCCCCTCCCCATTCCTCACCTCTCCCTCAATGGAGAACCTAATGGAGCAATCAATGGAAGGTTCTTCCCCTTTCATTGACCCACTACCCTCGTATTTTGAAACACCAATGGGGCTCAATTTTTTTTATTTCAAACGGTATGGAGGTAAACAAGTAAGCTGATGGGAAGAAAATAGTGGTTTGGGAGACAGACAACACAATAAATAAAAACCCAAATTTCAATTTTTCATTTTTTGTCGTCCGCCATTCGGATTCCCAGTATTGAATTTGAACAATATTTTTCGGATTTGAATGTTTGAAATATTTACCTTAATTCAGATTTTAAAACATGAATTGTTTGTTTAAAATTAATAAATTTAAATTCCCGCTGTATGCTTCATTTTTTTGAATCCAAAGTTGTTTTGAATATTCATAAGTAAAAATGTGAACTACAATAATTACTGACTATGGGCAAACGTGGGATGTGTAGAATTCGAATGTGTACCTTAATTGGCAGGGTAATTCTTTCTCATTTTTTAGAATCATATGGTACCAAAGCCGGCCTTGATTTTTTGAAGGCTTAAAGTGAAAACCAAACATAGGCCTTTCTCAAAATCTTAATGTGTAAAATGTAGTCATCACCAACCATGCGAAATAGGATCAAGAAATTAGAGCAGAAAAGGTCCAAGAGGTAGTCATCACCAACCATGAACTAAAGAATGCAAAGTTGATCAAACAACTAACCCACCCTCAAACTAAAGAATGGTGGATGTTGTGAATTCAAATTTTAAAAGCTGAACTATTTACTACTTTTCGAACATAAATAATTGATTTAATTTTACACATCCCACGTTTGCCCATATTCGGATTTTGAAACTTGAAGTAATTATTTTATTTCACATTTTAACTTCTGAATATTTAAAACAACTTCGGATTCAAAAAAAGAAGAAGCATACAGTGGGAATTTAAATCTATTAGTTTTAAACACATAAATCATGTTTTAAAATCCGAATTAAGGTACATATTTCAAACATTCATATCCGAAAATACTGATCAAATTCAATACTGGGAATCCAAATGCGCGGGCGACCAAAAACGAAAAAATGAAATCTGGGTCTTTATTTCTTGCGTTGTTTTTGCTTCCCAAACTGCGATTTCGTGGTGGTGAGGTCGATTCTTTGTTGGCAATGGCGATTTCGTGGTGGGTCAGTGGCAATGGGGTAGATTTAGGTTAGGGTTTGAAAAGGGAGACAAGAGATGGAAAGGAAGAGGAAGAGGAAGATGAGAGGAAGAAGACGAACGGAGTGATTTAGATTTACCTTTGGCGACTGGTGCTTCCATTTTTGTCAGCAAGAGAGGAGAGAAGATGTTGTAAGAAGAAGACGATCGGGCTAATATGATTTTGGGTTTTTTTTTTTTTAGATTGATAGGAGGGGTAGATTGGGAAGTAAATAAATGTTAGGGAGGAGAGGGGTAGAATGAGAAGTAAATTAGATGTTAGGAGAGGGAGGGGTAGATTGGGAATATTTGAGAAATTTGTTGGGTGTATTTATCCAAAATTAAGTTACAATTTCAAATTTTAATTTTAAGTTTTTAATTGGTTGTATTTAGCTAAAACGTGGTTGTTAATTCAAATCTTCATAAAATCTATTGGAGATCTCCCCCAAGTGCCATGTATGTGTAATTTTGATTTTTGTCATATTTTTGTGATTACCCAAAAACCATGCCCATGAAATCGAGATATTTACATTTAAAAATCATGTTTTGGTCATTGACCCTAATTATAACTCAATGTATATTTGGTAAGCTTAAAAACAATTTATAATCATAAAAAATAAATACAACATATACTAGATATTGAAAATAAATACATACAACATGCTTTTACACTACAAATACAGGGGGAAAAAAGTTAGAAACAAGGAGGTGGTTTCTTGCTGTGCACTAGGTGCATAACACCTTGCCATGCATCCATCTCGTCCTCTGTTGCCAAAATACACACCTCAGATCAAATCCAACTTCACATGAGAATCATTGTTTGGATTCGATACGAACCACGTATTTTCGAAACAGATGGCCAGATGGGGTGCATGACACCAAAATCACGTGTGTTACACATGACGTTTCAAAGCGGCACCACAGACGATCAACACCCACCCACCACAGACGATTAACACCCACCCACCAGGCCGCTATAAGTACTACTATATTTCTCTGGTAATAAGATTTTCCAATGGCGGAAGTGAGGTCGAGCGGCGGTCTACCAAAATCTCCGATTTACCTTCCAACTGCTATAAACCAACCGACGTACGATGTGCCCACCCCCACCAGCTCTAACAACGCCGAAGATGAAACTCCGTTTTATTCAACATCAACCCTTTTTCCTTTATACAATAAAAAATCTCCGATTTACATTCCATTTGTTATACATACAGACGGTTCGATTTACATTCCAACTGATATAAATCAACCGCCGTACGATGTACCCACCACCACCGCTAACAACGCCCAAGGTTCGCCTCCTCCGAGCATCACCACAACGCCGAAGGTGGGTCATGGGTCTATCTAGGGTTTGATTCGTGAATTGAATTTTGAAGGACCAATAACTGAATAGTGATATTATTTATTGTGCATTCGCAAGTTGTAATGGTATTTCTGCTGTGACCCCATTGACCTAAATAAATAGGCATGTTAATTTAAGAGTATGATCAATTTAGTTTATAGTTTTGTCAACATTGTCTGAACAAAATATCATATTTCGACTTCGTTTATAGTTTTGATCAAACTGATTGTTCCCTGTTCATCTGATATTGTGGGGAGGCCTTCGAAATGCAAGCCCAAGCTTACAACTCCCAACAGCACAACCATCAGCTCGGAGAGGGAGAAGAACAGCCAATGACGAAGCTAAGTTCTTCTGGAGCCTTCTCCCCTATGCCACCAGGGTCGGGTTGCATAGAAGAACAGCCAAGGATACCTGTTCATTCTTTCGATGTGGTGTTGGATTCGGATTTCACCAATGAGGAGAGAGAGATTTACAACAAGATAGTCTGCGAGAGTGATGTATGTATGCGTATCCAATATGTGTCTGTTTGAATTCTTCTCTAGTGTTGATAACAATCGTTTACATGTACAGGGTTTTGATTGTCCGTACGTTCGCCCTGGAATTTTGGTCCCTTGTTTGCTGAAGCCATATCCACTTGAAGATAATTCCGATGTCGAGCGGATGGAATTTGATTATATGGCTGACTTGGCTCTTAAACACTACAATGACCTAAATGTACGTGCACCTGCTTTTTGGTTTCTTCATGCCCTTGCCTGTGATTCTTGGAATTTGGTTTAACGTCTTCCTTAAATTGTAGGGCTCATCATACCAGCTTGTCGAGGTCATCAAATCCACTATCTATTATTCGGCCGGTTGCGTCTACAATATTACCTTACGGGCCAAGGATGACATGAGTGGTTCTCCTCCACAGAACTTCCAAGCTCGCGTGTATGATTCTAATCACAAACATAAGGTCATCTTTTGCAGGGTTGAAGGAAATGCAGGTACTCATCGTTGCAGTTCTTTTTGCTCTTATGCTGGTTTTCGAATGCATACCATTGATTTTAAACCTTAGTTGGCCCCTTCACTTGTTTTCCCCCTTTCAATGTTATTTGGTTGTTTTTATGTGGTTTTCTTGTTATTTGATTCAAGTTTGTTCACTGCACCATCGCACCTTTCACGAAGCAAAAATCAGCTGTAGGTTTGTACGAAGCTGGAAAGGAGAAATAGTTTATCTTAACAACATTGCCAGCAGTTCATGTAATTTGCTTTCTCACTCATGTTTCTTTCTGCTTTCTCCTCAAACAAGAGAAAAATTCTATGCTAATGTTGTTAATCAATGGTATGAAGAGAACCTAGATTCGTTCAACATATTTGATATTTGATTTTCCCTTCCAGTGTGTAGTGTTCAATTTGTCACCTTTGGTAATTGTTGTGTGCACCTCTGCTATTGTTTGTGTTGATTTCCCTTTCCACAAAATATTTGCCATACCCTGTTTGACATTATGCCCGTAATACTTCTTCCGGTATTTTGGTGGTCCTCCTCCTTACATGTTATTCCTAACTTAGACAAACCAGATAAATACATGTGGACTCTGGTAGACTAGTTAGCAAGATTGAAGTTTTGTGTTGCTTTTCCTATATGATTTGTGCTGTAAGTTACTCTCAATGCAAGGAACTCTGATTTTGTTTTTGATGATTTAACAACCAACCGCTTCTCATCAAACCACGATATCTGGAACCTTAAGGATGTAACGAAGCAGAGAATCTCAACTAGGTTACTGTGGCGTAAAGATTAGATGTTCTGTGTGTTAGAAATTCATTTGCATATCAAATTTTTGGTATGATGTCAGCTATTATTAATTATCAGGGATAACGATGCTATTTCGTTTTTATATACACAAACATGAGCTGTGATAGATAATTTTATCGGGAAAGAGCTCCAGTTATATAATTACGATGGATAAAGTTATATGTACCGATGAAAATAGTGAGCTTAACACCAATGAAAGAAAACAATTGTATCTTGGAAATTTTATGTGCTATGGAACTAGAATATTGAATAAGGTGACTAAACTATAGACAATTACTTAACAATTGGACATGACTCCATAACTTGCCATCCAAATGTACAGGTTATAAAATTGAAATCAACTCACTTCCGGAGTTCCGGGTAATCAAACGAAAAGTTCCCTTACGTTCACATGCTTCAATTTACGCTCCGCCTTGGGCGGCAGAACATGTTGGTGGAAAACGGGAAAGGGAATAGATTTGTTGGGGAATCCTGTGGCGGGGATATTAATTGAGAGCCCGGAAGCAGTTCTGTGAATTAATAACTACGGCAGTTCCATGGATAGGGTGGGTGAATTTAACAATTTCCCCTCTTTACCGGGCTCACGCTTATTTAAAATGTAAAATTGTAATTCTTTTCGGCAATTTTGGAAGTTTTAAGCGAGTTACATTGCTTCACTTTGTGGGAGACATCAAGTTGTGTTCTCCTGTTTATCTTAGTCCTTGGAATAGGTATTTAAATTAACATAGTTGTTGACTTCTGTGGTAATTTACATGGGCTCAGATCTTCGGTTTCCTATCCCATGTAAGAAAGCAAAACAATTAGTGTTCTCAAGCAGAGCATTTATCATATTTAATAATATGATAGTTGTTTTCTTTACTGATCTTGGATGGTTTGCATTTGAATAGAGTCGTGAATGCGGGCAGGATGATGAAGTTCTTAAATGGGGTGTTTGCCATCATTTTTACCATGGATATCTTTTCACATTCTTGCTTTCTTTGTTCTTTTGTGTTGTGGTGTTGTTTTTTTGTCATTTTCCCCCTGCTCTCATAGTTTTGGCTTAATGAAAGGGGGAAAAAAATCTAGGTATGTAAAACCCTGTTATCATTTTTATATTTATATTCACCACAACCATTGTGGCATTTGTAGGATTCATGAGACATTTAGTTCAAATTAACAGCTGCATTTGTTCCAATGTTGGGTGTCATTTAATTAACTTGTAATGTAGCTTACAGAAAGTGAAAAATTGAAATCCTTTTTTTTCCATTGTGTAAATCATGTGCAAGTTTAACTACTGTTGGGAGTTTCATTGGAAGTTGAAACCATTGGTTTTGGTATATTGTAGCGTCTCCTGAATGCGTTATGACCTGCAATACAGAGCAGCAAGGACTCACATACATACGCTTCGCATTGAATTACGAGGGCTTGTACCTTCGTACTGAAGAAAGAGATGCTTTTGTAGCCTTGTTGGTATTATTTGAATGTGTTCGAATAAATAGAATTCCCCTCGCATCCAAAACGCCACCTTTGTGTGTAAGTGCTAGGAGACCCCACTTGTTGATTATGTTATAGTGAAGAAGTTAATATAACTGCAAGCTGCGAATATATTGAAGTTGCCAGTATCAGTATGTATTGAATAATGTGTAAAGCAATGATAGCTTAGTGAGGCAATTGTAAAGCAATGATAGTTTAGTGAGGCAATTGATTATGTTTTAGGGAGCTTAAAGCTAGTAGTAATATCCCTCCAATCTTGATAATTGTGTACAGCAGAATTGAGCGGTTACTTGTTAAAAAAGAATTGGAAATTGAGTGGTTAGAGTCTATGTGGGATGATATTCTTTAGGATATTGTAACTGATAGGTGCTTTTATATAGAATTGAAATCGTTAACAGATTTCGTTTTCTACAGAACCGACGGCGATTGGCGACTCAGACAAACGTCCTGGATGCTGGGTGCCAAAACCACTGATTTTCCTTCCAGTAGGTTATTCTTATTCATCATCAGGCCATCTGATGTACGGATCATCATCCGATGTACCGACCACCACCGCTAATGACACCGAATGTCCGCCTCCTCCGAGCACCACCACCACCGCTTTAACACCAGTACCCAGGATGGTTTCACCAGTGAGCTCGCTCTTTGTTTATATCTTACATCTCTCTCTCTCTCTCTCTCTCTCTCTGGAACTTCAGATTCTTATCTTTATTTATAGATTTCGGTGCAAGGGCGACGCTATAGGGTGGGTTATGGGTCTATCTGACCCCATGAATTGTATTTTTAAGAATTAATTTCGTTTATCGTTAGATGAAACTAGGGTTTACTATTTGCTTAGACATAGTGTCGGTTATGGTTCTATCTAGGGTTTGATTCATGGAGGACTGACTTGAGTTTTGAAGGACGAATAACTGAATAGTGGTATTTATTATGCATTCACAAGGTGTGGTGGAATTTCTGTTGTGACCTCATTGACCTAATTAAATTGGCATGTGAAATTAGGAATCTGGGGTCAATTTATTCCATTAGTCTCACTTCCTGAAAATCCTCACTTCAGGGAATATGGGTTCAATTTAGATTTTAGTTTATAGTTTGGTGAGGTCAAACTAATTGTACCCTTTTCTTCTGGGTTTGATGGATAGAGGCCTGGATTGTAAGTAGAATTTATTATGCTTTCGCAAGTATGGATCGAATTTCTACCGCGGCCCCATTCATCTAAATAGATAGGCATGTAGAACTCAATGTTGTATGTCGATTTCGTTTATCGTTTGATCAAACTGATTGTTCCCTTTCCATCTGGTATTGTGGGGAGGCCTTTGAAATGCAACATTCCCAAGCTTATGAATCCCAACAGCACAACCATCAGCACGGAGAAGGAGAAGAACAGCCAAAGAAGAAACCAAGTTCTTCCGGAGTGCCACAGTCAGCCGTCCCCCCTATACCACGAGGGTTGGGTTGCATAGAAGAAAAACAATCGGCAGGGGAACGGATACCTGTTTGTTTTTTCACCGATGAGGTGTCGGATTTCACCGATGAGGAGAGAAAGATTTACAACAAGATAGTCAGCGGGAGTGATGTATGTATGCGTATCCGATATGTGTCTGTTTGAATTCTTCTCTAGTGTTGATAACAATCGTTTATATGTACAGGGTTTTGATTGTCCGTACGTTCACCCTGGGATTATGGTCCCTGATTTGCTGAAGCCATATCCGCTTGAAAATATATCCGATTTCAAGCGGATGGAATTTGATTGTATGGCTGACTTGGCTCTTAGACACTACAATGACCTAAATGTATGTGTGCGCGCTTTTTGGTTTCTTAATGTCCTTGCCTATGATTCTTGGTATTTCGTTTAACCTCTTCTTAAATTGTAGGGCTCGTCATACCAGCTTGTCGAGGTCATCAAAGCCACTGTGAGGTATTCGGCCGGTTGCATCTACAATATCACCTTACGGGCCAAGGATGATAAGAGTGGTTCTCCTCCACAGAACTTCCAAGCTCGCGTGTATGATTCTGTGGGCAAATATAAGGTCCTCTTTTGCAGGGTTGAAGGAGATGCAGGTACTTGTCATTGCAGTTCTTTTTGCTCTTATGCTGGTTTCTAAAGCATACCATGGCTTTTGAACATTAGTTCTTTCCCTCACTTGTTCTTCCCCTTTCAATGTTATTTGGCAATTTTTATTTGGTATGTTGTTAACAAATGGTATGAAGAGAACCTGGATTCGTTCAACATATTCGATAGTTGCTTTTCCCTTCCTATGTTGTGGTTTCATTTCCCTTTCCGCAAAATATTTGCCATGCCTGGTTTGACATAATGCCCGTAATAATTCTTCTGTAATGTGGCGGTCCTCCTCCTTCATGTTATTCCTAACTTAGAGAAACCAGATAAGTATATGTGGACTGGTAGATTTGTTAGCAAGATTGGAACTTTGGATTGCTTTCACTCCTATATGATTTGTGTTGCAATTTTTGAAGCATGATTAGTGTTGCAATTTTTGAAGCAATCAGAATTCTCAACGCAAGGATCTCGAATTTTGTTTGCTGATTTAACTCAAACCACAATATCGGAAACCTTTTGGATGTACCAAAGAAGAGAATCTCAACCAGTGTTTTAAAAGGCGCGCATGAATGAGCGTTCATCCAAACTCGTGACACAAGGAATATCTCGGTGCTCAACAGAGCTGGAAAGTGAAGTCGGACAGCCTCAACAGCATCCTATCAAACCAGTGCGCTAACCACAGCCCCTATTCCAATTAAGTTATGGAGGGAGGCTAGGCCCTACTAAGGTCAGTTAGTGAGAACCCAGGAACACGAGTCTTCTGTTGTCTGAACAGAAGTAACCGGAGAACACAAGAAGGCATTCATTGATGGAACACGGCCATACTATAGAGCCTTTCGAGTGTAAGATCTTCACTGCACTTAGAGCCATCGAAGGCAGGGAGCGGTGACCCTGACCTTCCCGCCCAGTCATGAAATATAATTCATGATGCTTCGACGTCGGCTCCATACCTCGGGGGAATTAAGGGTATGAGGGGAGAAAGTTAAGTCAATAAGTGCAGCTGAAAAAGCTTAACACTAACGACTTAAGAAATCCCCCCATACCCCCAGGGAGGTGAGATAGAGAAGAGGGCCCTCCTGGCAGGGGGGAGCTAAAGAAATAACTGTTATAATGGAATACTATAGGAAACAAATAAGCTATAAGGACTCTAGAAGAGCCTATATAGAGAGTTTAGTTAGCCTATAGTATGTTTACCTATAAAAGAGGGTTAATGCAGATTCTCTTATACTAAACTTAGTCATAGATTAGATCTTACTCATAGACTCAATATCAACTAGGACAGTTCAAGCAGGCAAAGGAGAGCAACGACTGAAGACTGATTGAACGGAACGGCTAACCATAGGACATAAAACAACGGTACCGATAGGACAGAAGAACAAAGAACAAACCCCCCTACCCCCCTCGCTATTTTGGGGGGTGTAGCTAAACAAAGCAACACTTCCTTAGTGTACTGTCAGCTAAGAAAGGTAGATTGCTTATCATTTGCTACTTCAACTCAATAACTCAGGAACTCGGAACTCACAACTCGATAGCTACAACAACTCAAAACAGGCATAGCTACATATGCTACGATAGCTACGATAGCTACTTCAACTCACAACTCAAGCTAACTCAGAGACAGGTGTTCCGTGTACCAACTCAAAGCAAGACACCTTTGGCAACTTTCAGCTAATAGCTAATAAAGGAAAATAGCTTATCTTATCACGTGCATTCAATAAGCAAAGACTACAATAAGCAAAGACTACTGTTACTGTTAGCAACAAACTGGTGTAGCTCTAACAACAGAGATCCCATCCCTCCCAGAGGGATGGTCTCTCGAGCCTGAGGCTAGGCGAGGCACAGGTATTGTGCCTCACAGGTCTGAGGCGAAGCGTAGAACGCAAAGACGCAGGTTAGGCGTACAAAGCGCGCTTAATCGCAGAGGCGCGAGGCACTCGCCTTGTGCGGCTTTGTGTTTTTCCCCTTTAATTGAATCCTCACCCTTCATCTGAGTGTTGAAAGATTTGCGCCAAGGTAGAGGATAAAACCCTTTGATGGTTTAACCTTAAATCTAACGACTCGATTTTCTTAATTCATAAACAACCAAATTCTAATGTCACCCTACTACTTATTTTATACTAAAAAACTAAGACCGAAAAGGAAACAGCAAAACAGGAAGCTGAATCCCGGTAAATAAAGAAATAAATAAAAAGGAAACATTAAACTAGGAAATCAATTGCTCTAAGATGCCTAATCTCCTAATTCGAAGAATCCTAACAAAATATAGAAATAAACATTCCTAACTACATTAAAACAAACTAGGAAAGTAAAATCTTGATTAAAATAAAACACACCTACTAAAATACTAATTTCAAATAATTAAATAAAATTCCTATATTTCTAAAATACTTCCAATATTGCTCTGCATCACTAACTCGAATATCCTTGAGTGTCGAACCATACACTTACTTTCAGAGATTGTATGCATATGCATGAATACTTCCAATACCTAACTTAAGTTAGGAATTAGCTTAAGTTAATTTTTAAGTCGATGTATTGTGAGAGAATAATCTATCTCGTAAATTGTAACAAATCAGTTTTGAGTTTAAATCATTTCTAGAACGGGGAATACACTTCTTAATTTTAAGTGAAATGTTAAAGCTAGCTTTGGTAAATGTTATACATTTTTATGGTTAGGGGTGCAAATAGTATACAACTTTATAAATGTTACTCCCTCCGTCCCTTTTATAATCATTTAATAAGTGTGTGTTTTGAAAAGTTAATGGGTACATTTCCTATTTTGCCCTTAAAAGTAGATTCCTTTTAAAAAAATTAGTGGCCGGGTATTATTATATTGATAAGGGTAAGTAATGGAAAGTAGATGTCAAAGTTTATGTGAGAGAAAATGGTTGGAATTCCCAGATAACACACTTAAAAAGGGACGGAGGGAGTACGCTTATTGCGGTAAAATGTTATGACTCATTTCGGTGAAATGTTACGCCTCTTTATGGTAGAATGTTATGCCTCTTTTGGTTCATAAAATTATGGGTAAGTTTCCCATTCGCTAAAATCAAAGCTTTTAGCACTCTCAACTCCCATTTGCTAAAAGCAGAAAGTGATGTTAGCAACTTGCTTTTAGCAAAAAGAATATGTGAAAAATTGACTTTTAGAAACTTAGCTTTTAGCTAATGAAAAATAAATTAGCTTTTAACAACTTAGATTTTATCACTTTTATGAAAAATTGACTTTTATCAATTGGTGCTAAAAATGGAAAACTTGGCCTAGGTCTATTTTGTTAAAATGTTATGCCTGTTTGTGGTTAACATTACACATATGTTTGGTAAATTTTTACGGGTTGCATATCATATGTCCAAAAGGAGGATGTGTGATATTAGCACATGACAAAACAATAAAATGGTAATTGTTGTTGAATTTGATGAAACAAAAATCACCCTTCATATTACGATGCACGGTATGTTTGTTTGCGCTATTTAGCCAAAAATTCAAAATATTTGACAGTTAAAGGGAATGACAAGTAACTTTTGCAATCGAACATACAGACAAAAAACATTTGACATTTTTAAAGGGAAGGATAAGGAACTTTTTCAATTAAACATAAAGACAAAAAAAAAAAAAAAAAGCACGATGGCGAATAGTGGATGTACGCGTAAGCTAGCTTGGATATCCTTGACTGTCAAACCAAAAAAAAGAAAAGCACGAAGGGGGATGCTACAATACACGTTAGAGATTGTATGCCTATGCATGAATACTTCCAATACCTAACTTAAGTCAGGAATTAGCTTAAGTCAATTTTTAAGTCGATGTATTATGAGAGAATAACATGTCTCGTAAAACGTAATAAGTCAGTTTTGAGTTTAAGTCAACTTCTGGAACGGGGAAATACGCCTCTTAATTTTAAGTGAAATGGTTTTTTTTTTAAAGAAAAAAGGAATTTATTAAACTTTTAAGTGAAAGAAAAAAGGAATTTTAAGTGAAATGTAAAAGCTAGCTTTGGTGAATGTCATACATTTTTATGGTCAGGGGTGCAAATGGTATACAACTTTATAAATGTTACGCTTATTGCGGTAAAATGTTATGACTCGTTTTGGTGAAATGTTACGCCTCTTTATGGTCAAATGTTATGCCCCCTTTTTGGCTCATAAAGTTACGGGTAAGTTTCCCGTTTGCTAAAAGCTTTCCAACTCTCATTTGCGAAAAGCACAAAGTAGTTTTAGCAACTTGCTTTTAGCGAAAGGATACGTAAGAGAAAATTGGCTTTTAGCAACTTAAATTTTAGCTATTGGGAAACAAATTGGCTTTTAACAACTTAGATTTTAGCACTTTTATGAAAAATTGACTTTTAGCAATTGGTGCAAAAAATGGAAAACTCGGCGTAGGTCTATTTTGTTGAAATGTTAAGCATATTTGTGGTTAATTTACACATATGTTTGGTAAATTTTTACAGGTTGCATATCATATATCCAAAAAGAGGATGTGAATTTTAGCACATGAAGAAACAATAAAATGGTAAATTGTTATTGAATTTGATGAAACAAAATCACCCTTCATATTACAAAGCGCGGCATGCTAGTTTTTAATGTACTGCTGGAGATGCACTAAAGAGAAATAATCTTAAAAGTACTTTCGACATCGGATAAATATTTGGTTGCTTACATTTTTATCAAATTATATCGGGAATTGATATTGACACTCTCCATTTTGATATTGGCACCCTTTTTTTTTTTTTTTCTCTATTAGGTAAAGTTACAAAATCACCATTATATTTTGAAAATAAGAGAAAAATGTAATTATAAAGTACTAGCGAGTATAAGGGTGATTTAGTACTTTACCTAAATGAAGAGTGTCAATATCCAAATGGTGAGTGTCAATATCAATTTCCATTACATTTACATCTCTATTAAGGAGATCAAAAGGCATTCAACTAACACTAAAAATTTAATACTATAGTGATATAAATGAAGGTTACATATACCTTTGTTTTTAAAAGCAAAAAAAAAAATTTAATAACCTTTGGAAAGGATTACAAAGATTCAGAGGAGGCTGAGAAGACTGCATGATTATGAAAAGAAATCCCGACAGAATTATTTTTCGGGGTAAATAATCCCAAAAGAATTTACATATATATACCTCGCTTTTAGCTTCCTAAACCTTTCCTATATATTTTGCCAATAGAAAACAAAAAAAATAAACTCGTCCATTTCTTTTATTGCAACCTCTGATTAAAAAGATGAAAAAAGTAGACTAAACGTACTGTATAGTTTTTTACCCAAAAAAAAAAAAGTACTGTATATTTGCCTTCCGTTTAATTTACATATACTCAATTGATGGATTACCTATTTTGTATGGTACATTTGGAGGGTTTTTTTTTTTGTTTTGGGCTTGGCTGTCAGGGGTATTCGGCAGCTTCCATGTATCTCAACTAAATTCCCTACCAATCCGGTCAAAGACGGACCATTGGCATCGGGATTAAGAAATTCACAAGAGTAGCTCTTACGGTCTGGCCCTAAGAGATTACCAAATTTCAAACTCAAAATATCTGTTTGAGTTACCCTTTGGGGTTGATCCATTTGGAGTCAACTTTCTAAATTCTGATCTAGGTTCTGATCAATTTGTTGTTGAAAAAAAATCGTTGGAAAATATGAACTCTTCCATCTCATTATTTGCCGGCCCCACACTTCTTCACAATTGCGCATATACATTGATTTCTCTCCCTTGCATTATTCAAACTAATACTGGAACACTGAGACTATGCTAAAAGTGTGAGGCAAATGCCATGTGACATCCAGCCTCCATTTACTTGCTATTCATCTCATTTATGGTAAGAAAGGGTGAAGCACTTGGCCTTCCCAACACCACTTTGTTTTCACGCTAACTTGTTTATATGTGGTGGGATCCTCTATGACCGGTGCATGTGATTTACATCATTCTGAGAAAATGCTACTAACACATACCATTATTTTGGTATCGATCACCATCAGGGCCGGCCCTGTGGGCAGGCGGGGAAGTCCCGGGCTTGGGGCCCATAAAAAATGGGCAATTTTTTAGGGCTCCAAAATAGAGGAATATGTTAAATATTAAGTATGATAAGTGTTTAACAAATAGCTCTTTGTGGTGTAGTGGAAGGAATAGTGTCATCTATGTAGGAGGTTGTGTGTTCAATTCCCTCCTCCTACATTTTACGCGAATAATTTTTGAGATTGTACAAAAATTTGTTTCAAAATAAGAGGGCGATGTGAGATTGGAACCCAACCCTAGGATTCCCACACCATTGCAAGCAATGTGCCCTTGTACCACAAGACCATTTAGTTTTTCATCTTGAAAAAATAATTTATATAGAAAAATTAAGATGCCTCATTTTTAAAACTTGATTGGGGTCTCATAAACCTCAGGGCCGGGCCTGATCACCGTGGTATGCACCCTAGATGGCTTGAATAGCTCTCGAGTTTCATAAGTACTTGTGTAAAAGTTCATAATGTTTGAACATAAACTTAAGATAAATTTCGATTCGTTAGTTAAAGGAATCTCACCAAATGCGGAATAAACATAACATTTCATTAAGAGACTAACGGCCCGTTTGGATGCCGGATTTGTTTTGGGTGGATTTGTAATGAGGGTGGATTTGATGGTGAATTTGTAATGAGGGTGGGTCCTACTTCTAAGAATGGGTAGATTTGTATATGAGGTGTTTGGATGGTTATTTGAGAATGGGGATTTGGAGAGTGGATATGA
This sequence comes from Gaultheria prostrata, assembly GCA_036023075.1. Taxonomy (NCBI): domain Eukaryota; kingdom Viridiplantae; phylum Streptophyta; class Magnoliopsida; order Ericales; family Ericaceae; genus Gaultheria; species Gaultheria prostrata. Next base: position 654 of record JAXBDA010008108.1, on the reverse strand, counting down.
TATGATAAGAGGGTAAATGACTGAATTACCCCCCGTTTATTAATTTAATAAACAAGATGCATTAATTTCTTTATAATGAGAATAAATACGTTATAAATACATAAGAATAACAATAAATACACAATAAATACATAAATATATTTAAAGTATATTAAATGTTAAAAAACTATTTTTAAAACAAAACAAAATACTATTATCCAGTTTAACTATTAAAAAAAACACAAAATCACAACATGAATCACAATGTAAATGTCAACAATCTCCAGGGGCTTCTAGTGCAATTTAACAAAAAGGCATAAAATGGACCAGTGTCTTCTTCTACAGATAAGAATCGATTTCTCAGAAAAATTTGGCGACGCCGACTCTGCTCGGCTGCACGGCGACCAAGTCCAGATCCGGCGATCACACTACAAGAAATGGCTTAGTTAGCGACTAATGTTTTGCGACCAACAATTTTTGATCGCTTTTAACATGGTTTCTAGCGACCATATGCCAGCTTGGTTGCTATTTGTAGAAAGTTGTTACAAATAGAGACCATTAGAGCTGGTCATGAAAAGTCAGTCGCCAATTACTTGGCGCCAAACTTTCCCGCCAGCGGGAAATCTTTCTGCGACCAACATAAGTTCATATTGCGACCAAAATGTATCTAGTCGC